>CAUYON010054345.1:0-25221 GCA_963573935.1 Arctocebus calabarensis
GCCTGTAGTCCCAGCTACTTGGGAGGCAGAGGCAAGAGACTCGCTTGAGCCCAGGAATTGGAGGTTGCTATGAGCTGTGATGCCATGGCACTCTATCCAGGGTGACAGCTTGAGGCTCTGTCTCAAAAAAAAAATAAATAAAATAATAATAATAATAATAAAAACCCAGAGCCATACTTTGTTCAGGCCCTGTCTGTCTCAGACAACTGATTTCTTTAAACCAGAGTGGAGGGCTGGGTGCAGTAGCTCACATCTGTAATCCTAGCACTCTGGAAGGCCGAGGCAGGTAAATAGCCTGAGCTCACAGGTTCAAGACCAGCCTGAGCTACAGTGAGACCTCGTCTCTCTAAAAAACAAAATAGCCAGGCATAGTGGCAGGAGCCTGTAGTCCCAGCTACTCGGGAGGTTGAGGCAAGAGAGTCGCTTGAGACCAAGAGTTTGAGGTTGCTGTGAGCTATGATGCCACAGCACTCTACCAAGGGCAAAAGAGTGAGACTCTGTCTCCAAAAAAAATAAAATAAAATAAATAAACCAGAGTGGAGATACTTGGAACATCTCTGTGGTGGTCTTGAAATGTGTCCACCAATTTTTTGACACTCTCCCCATAAAAGCTAATTTCTTTCCACTGAAAGAGGCCTAACTGACTCCCATCAAATAAGATGAATGCAGCAAAGGGGACAAGGATGCAGCTTCCCTCGGGAAGACCTGCCCTAGAAACACAGCTGCCGTGCTGCGAGGGGGCCGAGTCCCCTACGGAAGCCACACGCAGGTGTTCCAGTCACCAGTCCGAGCTGAGGTCCCAGCACACAGCAACACAACTTTCCACCCACGAGGGAGGAGGCCTTCCCTTTGAGGTGGCCCCAGCCCTGGCCACACTCTGCCTGCAGTCACATGGGAGCCCCTGAGCAAGAACAGCCTGTCTAAGCTCAGCCACCTCAGAGCACGAGTGATTAAAAAGCCATTGTTGTTGTTTTAAGTTCCTGAGTTTTGACGTGATTTATTATATAGCAAGAAATAACCAGAACAGCTGCCTTGAGTAAGGCATCGCCTCCCACAAACCTAAGTATTGGTTTTTGAGTGTTGCCTAATTTGGACTTATCACCAACCTGCCCACTGCCTGGAGCTCAGAGTGAGGACTTGGGCAAATGGTAACGTGGCCAAATGGGAACTAACGCCAGCAAGAGATGCGTCTTTCCTTAATCCCAGAAGTGAGTTTGGAGACAAAAAGCATCCAAGGACAAGGTGCCTTTCCTCGAGGGCTCCTAGTGAACCCAGAAGCAGCATCTGACAGTTCTCCCCACTCCCTCCCCCCGGTCCCCCTCACTGAGCCCTGCCTCACACTCCACCCCCCCAACACCAGCTGCTATTTCTGAGTCAGCTTCCCACAGCAACACAGCAAGACTTGACGGCTAGGAATCTTCTCTCCACCCGCTCCAGTTGTATGGACCTGGGCACACACTTGAACCTTGGAACCTTTGTTTTCTCTTCTGTAAAAATGAGGGTAACAATGGCACCTGCCTATAGGAATGTTGTAAGGATGAAATCAGTTAACACATGGAAGTTCTTAGAACAACGCCTGGCTTCTAAATGTTAGCGTTTATTTATATTCCTTACTTTACTTTTCACTCTGCCTGACAAAGGA
This sequence comes from Arctocebus calabarensis, assembly GCA_963573935.1. Classification (NCBI taxonomy): domain Eukaryota; kingdom Metazoa; phylum Chordata; class Mammalia; order Primates; family Lorisidae; genus Arctocebus; species Arctocebus calabarensis. The sequence continues at coordinate 1,643 of CAUYON010054345.1, forward strand.
AATTTGCAAGTTAGGTGCAAAACAACATGCCTCCTCTAGCCTTATCTTATTCTGGTATCACTTACCACCTACATAGTTAATGGGTCGGTTGGTAGGTCATCAAAATGGTAATTAAATAGGCAATAAGAACAGTGCAAACCCCTTGCCTGTGACCAGCACCCTAAACTTTGCTGGGTGCACCCCGTGAATGACACCACCTCTAAACAAAGTGGCCTGAGTTTCGGCAGTTATGAAAGGTACGTGTGCTTAGCTATGAATCAGCACAGCAGAAGTCAGCCTGGGGCCAGGAGAGCTGGATGGTGGCTGCATCTGTAGAGGCAGCAGTGTGACCACGCAGCTTCCCCCAGGGCTGTCCTAGCACTGCAGGTGAGTCTACTCACCCCAACCACCTTCCAGGCCAGCCGCAGAGGCCAGGGAATGTTCAGGATGTGCGTTTTTCACTCACTCTTGGTGTCTACAGCTGTGTTGTCCCTTGAGAATACGACTCTGAAGGGCTCGAAGCATCCCTGAGACATGAATAAATTCTATCTCCTCCAGGCATAGGAGACCCTCCTGAACTTGTAAGAGATTATGGTGATGCCAATGAACCCTGCTTCCTGATCCCTGCAGGAGCCTCCCCACCCCCAGCAGAGAGACTTGGACCCACTTTCTCCAGACACCAGCCAGAATGACTCTTCTTTCAGCAGAGCAGTCCAAGTGTCTTTTAACGTATCAGGGCCCAAGTAATTAGAGCTTACCCGGGTGCTTCTACCACCAGGGATAGGAGACCTCCCACCTTCTCTGAGACCAGCAGTTAAAGGAAACGGGGAGGGGCTCAACAGGCGCCAGCCACGTACACCTGAGCTGGTGGGTTCGAATCCAGCCTGGGCCCGCCAAACAACAGTGACAGCTGCAACCAAAAAATGGCCGGGCATTGTGGTAGGCGCCTGTAGTCCCAGGTACTTGGGAGGCAGAGGCAAGAGACTCACTTTGAGCCCAGGAGTTGGAGGTTGCTGTGAGCTGTGATGTCACAGCACTCTATCCAGGGTGACAGCTTGAGGCTATGCCTCAAAAAAAAAGGAAACCGGGGAGGATTTCACTTCCTGGGGCTTTGCAACCATATTCTGTACTGATAACATTAAGGGTCAGGCACTTCTACAACAGCCAGGTACCCACCAGTCTCTGGACTAAGGGACAGTTTTCTACTGAGGGGGAAAGTCTGAGGTACGGGTAGAAGTAGAAAATGGTGTCACTATTAAAATTAAATGGGGTGATGCATATAAAGGATTTATAGCACAGTTCCTGAAAGACAAGTAAGTGCATTTTACTATTTAATTTTTAAATAGTGATATTATGAGCTGAATGGCACAGAGGAAGAGAAAGAAGATCAGTAGCCAAGGGAGAGCCCAGCACAGATCGAGTAACCTGGGAGCAATATGACGAAAGAATTATCAGCCTTTTTTCTTGCCAGGAGGAGATTTGCATGACTGGCATGTGTGAACATTTGGAAAAATAAAGGGTGAACAAGTTCAAGCCATGTTACAGCTACAGGGTTGGTACAGAAGGACAGGAGACGCATAAGTGGATCTGGATAAATAATAGGCTTTAGGAAAGATGAAGAAGGAAATGATAAATCATGAAAAACTGCAGAGTTTCAACAACCCAGCTGATGAAAAAGGCCAAAGACTCAAGATTGAAAGATAGAAAGAGAGAGCTGACTTCAGAACTGATGGGCTTGTTATCACTCCTGTCAAGCCCTGATGGCTATAGATCCTCTCGGGGTCTTCCAAGGCCTTCCGAGGCTCAAAAGTCTTAGCAAAACCAAGCAGATGAGGACATAGAGCAGCAGTTATAACCTTATCCTGCCCATTTCCCTCTGACCCTAGGGATGGCAGAGCAAAGTGGAAGATGGACTGTTACACATCAATCGGCCCGGGGACGTACAGGTGCTAAGAATGAAGACTCACAAGCCCTACTATTTATTACTTTGGATAAAAGTGGCCCAGGAGTTTCTGCCTGAGTCCCAGAGCCTGAAAGTCTCATTCAGCAGTTGGGTTAGGACCAAGTGTTCTGGGCTTCCTTTCCTGCTCCCTACCCCCTCCTCCAAGCAAGTCTCCCCCTCAGCACCTACAGCTTCTGCAACCCTTGCCAAAATAATAATATCATCGCTGAAGAGACGTTCAGCCTCTAACCCTTTCATTTCATGCTTCCTTCATGTTGCTGGCTGGATTCTCTCCTGTTACTTTAACTGGCAGCTTCTGAACCAAGCTGTGCCGAAAATACAAGTTTGTTCAAGGCAATTAAACTTCTGCAACGTCCATCTCCTTTCAGGAAGTTTCTCCATTGAGTCACCAGTGCCTGGCGCTTACTCCTATGAGTAAAGAGTCCCCCTCTCTCAACCCTGCCTCTCCATTTTCCAGCTCAGCTCATGTCAGGGGATGAGTGTGGGACCCAGGGCCTGCCCAATGCTGGCCTCAGAGGCTTCTCAATCCCAGTCCCAGAAGCCTCTGGTTTGGGTCTAATCTCCCAACAAGCTCATCTCTCCTGCAGAAAGAGTCCCACTTACCCGCTCCTGTGGACAAGAGCTCATAGCTTTTGAGTTGCCCCTTTTCAGCAGATAAATCCCTATTTTCCTTCACAATCTTGTTCTGAGCTCCTGTCTGCTTGCCCCACCCTGCGCTAGGCTCAGATGATTGCTTTGGGGGATGAATACTGTCTACACATGGAGGTGACACCTCAAGCATACCCACCACCCTGGTGAGGCTGTGAGTTCCTGGAGGGAGGGACCTTGTCCCAGGGGTCTTTGGATTTCCAGAGCAGAGCACAGAGTCAGGTGGTGTCCAGGGTGGAGGAGGGGGTGTCCTGAGGGGTCCACAGTGTCTGGGATGGCTGCTGACCTGCTCAGCTCACTGCCACGATCTGAGGAGACGGAGTGCATGGCTTCTCCATTCATCTCTTATGTCCTCTATGGCACTTCTTCCAGACCATAATGATCGTGTCCTCTCTTGCCTGACCCTTTGCACGTGTACCCTATAACTCGGCAGGTAAATGCATAGTCGCTGATGTAGCTCCCCAACTATGCCTGTGTATACGTGTGAACATCTTGTCTCCTCAGCAAGATCATAAGGCCCTAAGGCCGAGAATATATCACATCTCTCAGAGCTCACGGAGGTAACAATAAACATTTACGGGGCACGTACTGTATCCCAGGCAGTGTGCTAGGCTGTACATACAAGTCCTCATGTGTTTGGGGGCCTCAGAAGGATCCTGAGCAAGCCAGGAGAGCTGAAGCAGAAACTTCTCTGGCTGAAACTGAACCCACCTCTGAGCCTGAGTTCTAGCCCCAGCTCTGCCACCATCACCTGAGGGCCTGGGTAGCCGTCCTGTACCCTGAATGGGCCCAGCTCCTTCTTCATTTAAACCAGGGGGTCACAGCGAATAAGAATGGAGGCCTCTCTTGTTTGCATCTAGCCCTGGCACTCCCCGCTTTCTCAGCCACACTTCCAAACACTCCAGCGGGCTCCCCGCAACACAGCAGAGCTGCCACTGATCCGGTCCAGGCTTACACTGTCTTACAGCGATGAGAGCTTTGGCTACTTTAAATATCACAACACAAAAACAACAGGCAGCCCGAGTTCATCATCCCCATCCAGACCACAGAGGAGTGCCCCGCCAGACCGAGGCCAGAGCGAGGCCAGAGCGACGGCAGGAGAAGCCCACACAGCCCCTCTCAGGAATCCACTGGCTCGTAGCTGGAATGAAAATCGCCAATGGCAGGGGCTGTTGAGAGGCCACGAGGTCACCCTGGGACAGAGAGGCCCGGCTGTAGTGAGATTGGAGATCTGGATCCTGGATCCACCAGAGATGAGCTGGTGCCAAGCCTGAGGCTACGGGAACCACAGCCTCTCACCTCTGGGAGAACCAGGAGAGTCCAGCCAAAGGTCTCCACAGAAATGAGGCTCGTCTCCCTCTGGGTCCTGGGAAGCATCTGCAAGGCAGAACAACAAGCACTAATCAGAAGGGAAGGAGTGGGGGGCATGTGGACAGGACTGGAGCTGGGCATGTTCTACCTCGGTGCTTCCCCCAAAACCAAAAGGCAGACTTTCCGGGGGCCTGGCAGACCCTCCAAGGACAGCTCCTTGAGCAAGAACCATGCTGTCTAGCTCACCGAAGTCCTGAGAGTCCTTAGGAAGCTCATATTCTGTAAAATGCTCCTTGACTGTTCAGAAGCCTCATCAGACCATGCTACAGACCGAAGGTCTGTGGGCCTGTGACCCTCCCAAGTTTATACGTTGAAATCCGAACCCACAGGTGATAGTATTAGGAGGTGGGGCTGCGGTAGGTGATTAGGTCAAGAGAACACAGATCTCACCTGGTGCCTTTATACAAGAGACTTCAGAGAGACCCCTCACCCCTTTCACCAAGTGACAACACAGAGAGAAGGCTCCAAACCAGAAGGGGGGCTCTCATCAGACGCCAAATCTGCAGTCACCCTGATCTGGGACTTCCTAGCCTCCAGACCTCTGAGAAACAAATTGTGCTTGTTTTTAAGCCACCAGTTTATGGTATTTAGTCGTAGCATCCAAACAGACTAGGACAGTAGTTATTTGATGCTTTATCTTAAATTACCATCCATGTAGGGTGCTATTGGATAGGCCCTGGTGGAGTGGGGTGAGCCCGTGTGCTCCCATCTGGAGTTGTTTATCCACATACCAGGCCTTCTGTTGTGGAGAAAGTTCAGAGCCTGGACATCCCTAGGACCGTGGTGTCAGGGCAGCCTCCCAGAGGATAGGAGGCTGGAAGGATGGGGACAGGGCCTCCTGTGTTCTGAGAGGATCACATGGTGTTCTGCCAAGACTTGAATCAGCTGCAGGGCAACCAGCCAGCGTGCCCTGTGGTCCACAGCACACCCTGTGCCCGATGGCTCAGCACTGACATCTGAGGCCCCTTCTTCCCTACCCCAACTCCAGACCTGGAGTACTGACTAACTAAAGTTTAGTCTAGAGTGCAAATGCTTTGAAGAGATAACCACTTTAAGATAGGGGGATATTGAGTACCCTTGTAACCTACAAGGAAGAATCTGTTTAATGTATACTATGGTGACTGATAGCACCGCTGATGCTGCTTTTACTGTGAGAGCGTAAAGTAACAAAGGGAAACAGGAGAGCAGAGCAGCCCTTTGAGGAGATATCCTCACCACTCTCCAGAATTGCTGGCTTATCTGTAAATAAAGTGGAATCGTTGATCTCTTATCTGCTTTTCCTCTGATTGGCTTGGGTGACAGGTGGGCTCCTTGGTCCAGCAACAAAGCCAGGAGAAGGGCATGCACATCAAGCAATGACCCACGTAGACAATGATAAGGCTTCCATGTGTGCTCTCGTCCTGCAAAAGTGGCCCCTCTGCCCCTTTATCACTCATGCTACTTTACTCCAGGGAATGCCAGTTTCCCTGACAATTAGGGAAGGCAACAGGCATTTATTTCAGGACAGGGAGGGGTTAGGTCCAGGAACATATTCTTTCTATATCCTGTATGCCCCGTCACAACTGGTACCCCCCAACCAGAACATAAAGCTGATAGATTTGCCAGTAATTTTTATTTGACACCATTGACACGTGGGCAACTCCTTCCTAAGCTTTAATTTCTTTGCAGGACATGGCTTCTCCGGAACCACATCAGTCAGATTTTTAAAAGAAAGATCAAAGATCTGAAGTCAAATGAAGGATTGAGCTTCTTGCCAGGATCCTGCTTGGCATCAACTGTAGGACTGTGCATTGCATGACAAAATCCAATAGCATACGATGTCGCCAGGCCCAGGGGACCCTGGAATGCTTGCAGAGTTTAGAGCTAGTTTTGAAAAGACAGAGACTCAGGGAAAAAACGGGATGGGCAAAGGGGAGAAGCTCCTGAGGAATCTAAGCAATATGAAATCCAGAACCTGAAAGAACCACACCAGGGGACTCTCTGTGACTCAGCTCATCCTTGCTATGATCAGTTTTGTGCAGTTCCTTGCACACTGCCCGGCCTGCCCTTGAATTTACATTCCAGGAAAGGAGAGATGTTATCTCTTTTTATCACTGCTGATTCTCTTACATCTAACATAGTGCCTGCTACAAATCAGGGGAGCAGGAAATTTTTGTTGAATTAATGACCAGCTGATGCTCAATAAACTTTGTTCCTTTTTTTACATCTTAATCTCTTCTCTTTGGGGAACTTAAGCCAATTGTAGGTTTGTGACCTGTCTGCCACATGGGACTGACACTAAATGGAGAGCTCTGCCCTCCTGTCACCTTCCATCTGGCCCCCCGGCCTCCTTCACACTCCTCTCCCAAAGGGAGAAACCACACAACAGCAGGCCCCCAGCACTGACCTCTGAGCTCTTCACTGATGTAGATAGAATGTAATTTTTCCCATACAAGTCAGTTTTGTCTCTATTTTTTAATCTCATTTATATAGTGCCAACTATATGTATCTCCTTATCAATGTAGCACCAGGGCACCTTGAATGATGCTTTATATATTTCTGAACGAACTCAATGGACTCCCTCTCCCAAGCTCTGACCTCCCTAGTTATACATCACGCTTCACTACTCAAGCTAGTCTTTTCCCCTTAAACATCTTCCCAACTTTCAAAAAGGAAAACGATGGTTTGAAATAGTCATTAAAGCATTTATTGAAAACTCATTACATACCAGGCAATGTGTTAAGTGACAAAGAGGGAAAAAATGCACACACACACACCCCAGAGCACACAAGACCAGAAATGCCACAGTTGAAGCCTCTTTCTGTTAAAGCCAAGGGAGTTGTCTAGCTGAGTGGATTAGTGGAAACAGCATCTGACCAGCTGCTCAACTAATGCCGTAACCTGGGATGAGCTACATATTCCCCCAGAGACCCTGTTTCTTAATCTGTAGAACAAAGGGGATCACTGGCAGCAACACACCCTTCATCACATTCAGTTCCTTCTGGGCAATGAGCAGCGCCAAAGGCTATGTGGTTAAACCCTACGCTAGAGAATAAAAACGCTAGAGCTATTGAAGGAGGAATGAGAGCTATGAGGTTGGACTAATGCGTGTGTAAATAACATTTAAACTGCATGTAGAGGTAACTGCCCACATACTCACAGACCCGGGTAGTGACGGACGGTCAATGAATGACTGGTATTTAAAAATCACACCCATGAACCTAAGCGGGTAGACAATATCCACACAAAATAAGAGTAAACAACATAAGATGTGACATTGCTCTTGGTTTTCCCAAACTCACTGCTTCCATGGGCTGTTCAGTGCAAGCTGCTTGCTTAACAGGCAGGAGCTGGAGGAAAAAATGGAAGAACCTAAAGGATGTCTCTTTTCTCTGATTGGAAGAAATGTAAAGTTTTCTACAGAAAATGGAAGAAATAATGCAAGAAAGAAGGCAGAGTGACAATAATGGCAAAGGACAAAGATCACAAATGTGACTCGGGACTTTTTGCACAATAATGTGTGATAAGGATGCCGGGAAGGAAAATAGAACAAAGAGGAGAAAGAGCAGAAGCCGGAACTATACAACCAGGATGAACAAAGAGAATGACACTCTTCTTGGAGAGGCTGAATTAGTGACAAGGAAACTGTACCTCCAACATCTGAAGGTTCAGGCAGCTTCCAGTAGGATGAAAACGTGGTAAAGAAGAGCCAGGCACAGTGGCTCCCACCTGTAATCCTAGCACTCTGGGAGGCTGAGGCAGGTGGATCACCTGTGCTCAGGAGTTCGAGACCAGCCTGATCAAGAGTGAGACACCCCATTTCTAAAAATAGCCAGGCATGGTGGCAAGTGCTTACCGTCCCAGCTACTCGAGAGGCTGAGGGAGGTGGATTGCTTGAGACAATGTTTTTGAGGTTTCTTTGAGCTATCACGCCACGGAACTCCTCGGAGAGTTACAAAGTGAGAATAGTTTTCAAAAAAAAAAAAAAATTGGTAAAAAATGATTCCCAAGTAAACAAGAGAATTGTTTAAGACATTTGGAATGTTACATGTACAAAGAAAGAAGGCTACCCTGGAACTTGATGATGGTCTTCAGATATGTGACTCGCTATCCTGGAATAGAGGGATTCAGGTCATACAACAGAGCTCCGAAGTCACGACTAAGGAAGAGGCAAGTGGAACAAACATAGATTTTTTATTTTTATTTATTTATTTATTTTGAGACAGAGTCTCAAGCTGTCGCCCTGGATAGAGTGCTGTGGCATCACAGCTCACAGCAACCTCCAATTCCTGGGCTTAAGCCAGTCTCCTGCCTCCGCCTCCCAAGTAGCTGGGACTGCAGGCGCCCGCCACAACGCCCGGCCATTTTTTGGTTGCAGCTGTCATTGTTGTTTGGCGGCCGGGCTGGATTCGAACCCGCCAGCTCAGGTGTACTTGGCTGGCGCCATAGCCCGCTGAGCCACATGCGCCAAGCCCAAACATAGATATTTTTAAAAACAACTGTTAAAGCATGACGGCCCAGCAAGGCCAGTGTTTAGAATTATAATGCTAAGGAGATAAGTTCCAATTCAATGGCCCACACAATTTTTGAGAAGCCTTTGAGAAATCCAATTTCTCTTATCAGTTTTCAAAATCTCCTTGCCCACTCCCCACACTTAAGGACATCCCGGGCACTGACAAAAGGCAGCAGCTATGCTGGCTTTCTCCTGCACGTTCTGTCATGGGAGCATCCAGATTTTATTCTAGTTAAATAAGGGTCTGGGAAGAGGAATCTCAGATTATATCCTCATAGTACAGAAAACCCCCAAAGGATTACAGATTAAAAAATTCCTTGCTGTATGAGTCCAACAGAGTAATTTCAGGCTTGGGAAAGCATACTAATCTCCCTTCCTTTTCCTTGAAACCCTCCCCGCCCCCAACAGGCCTTTGGGAATAAAGCTCATCATTAAGAGGTTATGAATTATGGGAGAAGACCTCCCACCCTAGCAATGGCAATGTTGGGTGGGGAGAATCCTCTGAATTGCACCTCAGATTGCTGCATGTTCCAGAGGAGAACCATGAGTTGCAAGGTGCCTACAAGCCCCCGAGCAGCCTTCTTTTGGAGAAAACATTCCTAACGCGACCCTCTTCCAGCCCTGAGATGCTTTAGACCTGCCCATTCATACAAGGACAGGTAGAGAATACCCCATACCCCCATCAGAGGGTAGACCTCAACTTGGCTTGAGATGGGAACTAATTCCCAATCTCCCCTGAAAATTATTCACCATGGCACATCCTGAAGTGAAAGTAAAGGAAAAGGAAGGGTACATTAAATATATTCTCTGTACTGGGCTGGCCTAGAAGAGGCAGCGAGATTGGCACCTTGAATGAGCATAGTCCATGCTTCTCCTGGTGCTCCGAACAACCCCCAGTGTGCACACAGCCAGGAGCCAGCCCACACCGGTCAGCTGGGCATCTGCCTGGACAGTTTTTGAGAGCTGACTCCCTTGACCGTTCTGCTTGGGCACAGTATCCCACAGAGCTTTGTCATCTGTCTGATCTCTCTCCCTTCTCAGCTATCCACCTTCTCTGTTTTCCCATCAGCTGTGTGCGTTCAATTTCATCCAGCTTTAAGAGGGCAATTCTAGTGCAGAGAGTCAGGTAGAGACACCAAAAACATCAGTGACCAGCAAATCATCAGATTCTGCTCTTGGTCCCAGAGAGGATTTATTTCACTGGAAGTTGCAGTCTTTAGTATCAATAACTAAAGCCATCTGATGCTACAGTCCCTCCTGCTACAACTCTAACAAGCAGGGGAGCCCAGGAGTTGAGCCACAGGCCCTGCAACCAAAGTGCCTGCCTTTGAACCTTAATGCCAACCCTCACTAGCAATTACTTAGCACTCACATCTCGGTGTTCTTACACAAGAATGGGATGCTAACAGCAGCACTCTCCACAAGGACCATCTTGAGCTGTAACTGAGTTAATAATTAGAACAGTGCCTGGCATTGAGTCTCAGCTCTTATTACTACAACTGGAGCGGTTGAAATGAGTGGAGCTGGGCTTCTTTCACAGTTAAGTGTATTTTAACTATCCCTACCACGTGGCTGGGGCCCGTACGTATTAAATGACCATGATATTACAATACCTTGACAGCAAAAGCAAACAAAAAGCCCCCCCCCCCCACTCTGCTCTAATCAGAAGCATCCAGGTTAGTGTGCAGACTTCTCAGGGTCAATCTCTTACAAAAGTGGATTTCTGCAAGTATATCTAATCCTACACTGGGTGTAGACTTCTTGGGGTATTTCAGTTCTCACCCAAAGACGAGGTGAGATTTTGCAGTTTCAAGTTTTCCTGCCAGGGGTTTCTCACAGCCCAGATTTTATGATCTACCCAGAAAAACACTTTGGCTCCAATAGTTAGGCTGCTGTGTACACTCCTGGGGAGCAGGCCTTCTTTGTTTTTAATTTTAAAAAAATCTCTAATTACATCTCTTCCAAGAAATACATACTCTAAGCAATAGTCCTTATCCATGAATTCTTTGAAGTTCAATAAATAAACTGACAGAGAAAGAGTTGCTTCTAAATACATCATTGCTTTCCTACTGAGCTCTCCCCACTAAGGTCATGATCAGACTCAGGATGAAAGTGGGTCCCCCTCCCCACCTCCCATCTGGAATGATGGGGGTCAGGGATTCAGCAAAAGGAGATGTAGAGGCACAGGAGAGGGCTCTGGTCAGGCCTCTCTTCTGTGGAAATTTCAGCAGAGCAGTGGAGCAGCTAAGAACAGAAATCCAGACCCCCAAAAGCAGAAAGTTAATTCTGGAGCCTCAAATAGAGGATGAGCACAGGCAGACAAGTGGGGGCTTTTCAGCCCAGAGGAAGCTGGGCTGGGCAGTCAGCAGGGGCAGGGAAGAAGGTTGGGAGGTACAGGCTGCTCTGATTTCAGCAGGAAGAGTTGGGCAAGGATATGGTGGGGAGGAAGGAGGAAAGGGGCCTCTGTTCCTGAGGTGGTGGTTTGGGCCCCAACCAGGAGGGTGTAGCTGTCAGTTGCATTTGGGGCTGGGGATTGGTGAGGTGCTTGTCCAGCAATCGCCTCCACCAAATGTGTATCCAATCAGTGTCATTTTTCAAACCCTCACTCAGCTTTGGCCAAGGAGGCAGTGATTGATGCCAGAGAGGCTCAGGCTGAAACAGGCAGGAGCCTGAAGCTCATGAAATATGATACCCAGAGAGGGAAGCTGAAGGAACGGCGTCACAGCCAAACAAACACACCCTGGGCCAGATCCCTGAGCCCAGGAGGCCAGAGAGGGGGCTGCTGCCCTCCGGGGAAAGACAGCCAGCTCTTCCCTCTCTCTTCCTTTCCAGGTTCACAGTTTCCTTAGACCAGAGATTCCTTTTGCTGAGTATTGTGAGCCACACCCACAATGTAGAGAGCTTCTTGTATCAGCCCTTGCTTGGTGAAGCTCACGTTAGCTTTATTTGGTGGGAAAAGTGTTGAGTATCTTCTGCAGGTCAAGTGCTCCTCCACTGAACCCTGGAAATCTCCCCTCTCTTCTCTCCAACTCTTTAACCAATACTGGAACATAATGGCTGGGTTATGTCATGAATAATCTATAGCAACAGTAAGATACATTTGGCCCTATAATAAGTTGTTTATTTTTCAATATGGAAGGCAGTAGAAACTAGTAATTAGTAGCCGTGTGTATTTCAAGTCAGAGGGACTGAGTTCGCAGCTTGGCACAACCACTAACCTGCTGTGTCCCCTAGGAGAAGTCACTCAGTCTTAATTTTCTCATCTATAAAATGTGGATACTGGATATCAATCCTATATGACTGTATTAGAATTAAATAAGAGCGTCTATATAAAGCAGTTATCACAGTGCTTAGTATTTAGCCAGTGCTCAATAAATGATAGCTCTGAATGTATTTGATGCTCAAATATTTGTAATTCTCCAAATAAGCCTGTTAAAATAATTTTTAAAAGTCAGTTTGAGGACAGGTGCAGTAGCTCCTGCCTATAATCCTAACACTCTGGGAGGCTCAATCCCCTGAGCTCAGCCTGAGCAAGAGTGAGACACCATCTCTAGTAAAAATAGAAAAATTAATTGGGCATGGAGGGGCACCTATAGTCTCAGCTACTGGGGAGGCTGAAGCAGGAGGATCGCTTAAACTCAGAAGTCTGAGGTTGCTGTAAACTGGGCTGATGCCATGACACTCTAACCTGGGCAACAGAGTGAGAAACCCCCCCCCCAAAAAAAGGGAAGGGAAAAGAATGGAAGGAAAAGGAAGGAAGGGGAGGGAAGGGGAGGAAGAACGTCAGTTTGCAAGACTGTCAACTCCATGTCCCCATTTTAAGCCTCTGCCTACCTCTCTTTTAACACTCATGCCCGCAGGAATCCGTGTAGCATCACTGCTCACATCGGGACGAAGTCTCAGCATCAAGAGAGCTGCTTTCTCTTTCTCGCTTATCTCCAACTCTCCCACCATGTTAGACGTTTTCATTTCTATAGGAAGGGACAGTTCTAGAGAATGTCCACCTAGCATTCCAACAATTTGACTAAACTAATAAAGTCCGACTCAGAATTGTTTTCCTAGCAATTACTCTAAGCTCTAGAACTGAGTCCCAATAATGACACTGTTCTGCAGCCAGTGCAAGGCATTTGCATCTCCACATGTGAATTTTTTCACGCTTTCTAAACTCTCTGAACTAAAATGTTACACGTGACTGAATGAAATAAGCTAATATTAAAATTAAAAGGTTAGGGCGGCACCTGTGGCTCAGAAGAGTAGAGCACTGGCCCCATATGCCAGAGGTGGTGGGTTCAAACCCAGCCCCAGCCAAAAATTGCAGGAAAAAAACAAAAAAACTGAAAGGTTAAAATCTCTCCTGTTGGAGAAACAATGAGACACAAAATTACTAGGAATAAAAACTTAAACACAAAGCTGGTCTGACTCTTGCAAGCTGAGGACTATTGTTTTGACTATAAGACAGTCCTACCAGCTAGTAATAAAAATGCCTCTCGACTCGGGTCATACCATAGAGCTTGAGATCAGCATGCACTCATCCGTTTAATGTTTATTGAGGAATCTCTAAACGTCAAGAACTGTTCTAAGTGCCGAGGGTACAAACAGACATGGTTACTTCCCACTGTGTCTTAGAGTTTAGTGGGAGGTTCAGAGAAATATGAATCAGGGACAGACGGATGAGGTAGGGCAATGATGGAAGACACAGGGGTGCTCTGGAGCCCCTTGGAAAAACACCTGACCTCAGTGAAGGGCAGGAAAAGCTTCTCAGATTAACAACATCTAAGCTGGGAGTTAAGAGTGTGCAAATCGCGAAATGAGCAAGCAGACGCACCCTCATGTACAAAGGCCCAGAGACGAGAGGGCTTTGCTCAGGGGGAGTCTGGGGACATGGAACCACTTTGGCGTGGCGCAGGCACACAGTGGAAGGTGGGTGGAGGGGAAAGCAGAGGTCTTGCAGGGCATATCCTCTGAGAAGGATGAGGACAGGAGCCACCAGGGGACTTCTAGGTAGAGGAATGAGTAACTTAAATCAGAGGAGGAAAAACATGGGAAGAGGCGAGGCAGAGGTAAGAATCTGTTGCCCCTACTTATACGAGAGAGTTTACCTAACAAACACAATCAGTGTAAACTGTGTCTGTCTACCCTCAGTGAATCCCCAACAATTTAAAAAAAGACTCGGGTGCCGCAAAACATTTGGGGATGGAGAAAAAGGGAACAAAGTAAGAGAGATGTAGATACGAGATGAAATGGATCACGATTCGGTTCAAATCTGGGGGTGAAGAAGAAAGAGAAAAGCAGGAGCCGGGAATGAGATCTGAGTCTCTCGCTTCGGAGGCCAGGGGTCCCAGTGCGGGGCCTTTGCACTTACGGTCCCCTCTGCCTGGAATGCACCCCCTGCCACCTCCCGGGCCCGCTCTCTCCCTCCATTGAGGCTCTGCTCAGAGGCTGCCTGCTCGGAGCCCTGCCTCCACCACCCTCAATAAAATCACACCTGGTCAGCACCCAAACCCTCAGCCCGTCTTCCTTCTTCTCCATCTTCTTTCTTACTCCCCAGGGTTGCCCCAGGGCATTTGTCATCCCCTGATATTTTATGTATCTGTTTCTGCTGTTGCCTTCTGTCCCCCTGAGAATGGAAGCTCCCTGAGAGCAGAGATATTTTCAATTTTGTTCAGGGCTTCATGCTCAGTCCCTAAGACAGTCCTTGGCACGGAGTCACTCTCCATGGATCTGTGTTTAACAGATGGGCACGTCCCTTGGTGTCTGGAAGCTGATGCCATAATAATGCCCTGGGGGCAAAAAGGACTTTCAGTAAAAGGAATGGGTAAGGTTTTATTTGTCACATGAGCCCAAGAACCAAAACTTGGTGAAAGGATGAATATAAATTAAGTAGACACAACCCAAGCATTTCAAAGCAATTAAAAATTTAGCCATAGATCCCATTTTTAGAACAAGAATACCATCCCAATGACTCCTAACTGGGGAGAATGCCCGGCGGTTGGGGGACATCAGTAGAGAATCTCCTCAGAGATTCCTCACCGATGAAGGTTTCTGGGATTCCAACAGAAATCACTCAATATAATTGCTTTCATTTCTTTTTACTCGTGGTAATGCACTTGTATGGAAATTTCAAAGAACATTAGAGAAGGCATAACTTTTTATGTTTATAAGAGGAGAGGAGGTTTCCCCCAAATGAGAAATGTTTATATATTGTAATTCTCATCTTTTACAGAGGAGGAAAACCAGCATTCATCTGACAACTCTAGATAAGCATCATGGACCAAATCTGCCTCCTCTGCCAGGATGTGTCCAGCATGAGCAAGGGCTAGTCTGTGGTGGGTATGCTGCAGGCAGCTGTTGCTCAGTGAATAAAAGAATCAGTGAAAACCAGAGAGGAGTGGTGACTTGGCCAGCGTTACAGTGTTGATGTTTGGGCAGAGCTGGCCTGAGGGTCCTAACCCCAAACCCAGTGATCTTCCTGCTCTAGAGTGGTGGTAAATTAAGCACACAGACTCAGGAGCCAGACTGCCTGGGTCTCTACACCACCCCCCACCCACAGCTCGTCCAAGCTGCGTGACTGTGAGTAGGTAACGCAACATCCTTGAGCCTCAGTTCCCTCTTCCATTTAGTGGGGATAACCACAGTCCAGCTCGCAGAGAGCAGGTGTAAGCATAAAGTGCGGAAACATATAAAGTATTTAGAAAGTGCCCAGCTCACAGGATGTGCTCGACCCATGATGGCTGTTGTTAGTAAACCACAAAGGAGAAGATAGAACTAAATAAGCTTAGTCCCTAATGGCCAGCACTGTCGTCCATGTGCTTGGATAGCCTTTTGAAAAATTAACCTGAAATAAAACCTTCATGCATTATTTTTAAATGCTGCCTTGCATCTTTTCAAGTAGTCTACAAATTTAAAGCAAAACCTAAAGACTGTCAAACACTTAAATAAATGAGACCAAAAAGACAGTCTTTGAGGAAGTTCATATGTTGCTCATTTATTCCCCGTAAAGCCTCTCAGGGGCAGGTGCGATAGCCTGGCGGCCAAGAGCACAGATGTTGGGCCTTAAGCCGCTGGTTAATGTCCCAGTTCCTCTATCTGTTTACCACCTGCCTGTGGCAAGTTCCTTTCCTCTCTGTGTTAGTCCTTTAACGTTCAAGTGTGTTAATAACTGCACCTGCCCTGTAAGGTCATGGGGAGGGCTACACTTTCGTACTTTGCTGGAGACCTCCATATCTACCATCACATCCAGAAGCATCCATGAAGTCAACTACATGACAGGGGATTGTGCTCTTGCTATCGGCTTCCCTGCAGACGTGTTGCAAGGGATCCCACAGCCACACTCCAAACCCGCAGGGCATCTCTGCACCAGCCCGAAGAGATACACAAATAACAGAAGAAGCCAACACTGACAGCTGGGCCAAGTCCCATGTCAACCAGCCTGAATTAAGGAACCAGAGGCATTAACGAAAGTGTGAGCGATTTTCCGGCAGAACATTATAAGGGGACGCAGTGGCCCGCGTCATCATCATCAGGGAAAGCAAAGCACCGAGGTACCAACCCACTGACAAAAGTCTGGGAAGGGCCAGAACTGGCCAAGCTGCCCTGGACAGGTGCTAAGGGACGCACTGGGAGCTGAACCCTGACATGCTCAGCTTCCCTCATTATGACCAGGGTACTTTCCTGGCCCTTCCCCAGCCAGTGTCTGGCAGAGCACAGCTCAGTGCAACCCAGGACAGCGCTGGCACTGTCACGTCTGCTGACACACTCCGGGTGTCCCTCTTCTGCAAGTCATGAATGTCTTCTTTACAGGCAAAAACCACACACGGCTTGAATTTTTAATAGAGATAATTTACAAATATTCTTCAACTAGCAGAGTTCAAAATCAACAAACTTGTACATTTTGTAGAGTCCGTGGAGCGTTGTGACTAAGCCCTTAGACTCTAGAGCCAGGTGCCACCCGAGCCCAAAACTTGGCTGCACCACTTACCTAGCTTGAGTGAAGTACTTAACCTCTCCAGGTCTCAGCTGCCTTGCCAGCAGAACATAAAGGTTATTCCTACCTCACGTGGCTCCATGAGAGATGAGTTAACATGTGTAGAATACAAGGGAAGTGCCTAGAAAATAGTGACCACTCCACACAGTCTGGCTGTGACTAGGATACCGCTTACACGACGTGGTCCAGGAAGCCGTACAAATGAAGGGACAGGAGCCATAGAGAAGTCTTACCCGGACCAGCACAAAAGGTTGTGTTCCTTTGTGAGTACTGCGTTTGGAATGGCGACACGTGCTGGTGTTACCTATTCCATTCTCAAGGCATAGTCACATGTTCCCATGAGTGAAAGTCACTTAGGCCATGTCCAAAGCGAGGGCACTTTCAACTGCCCCCATCCCTCTCTACTTGCAGAACACTGAAGTCACTGAACCAATCTCATTCAAAGTTTCCAAAACAATCACCTTTGGACTGAGTCACTCTGGAAACTTTTAGTCAGCAGGGTAGCCATTTCAAAAAGCTGTATGTGAAAACATACCACGTTCACCTATGTTACGTTTTGTTTCTCTAACTCCACTGACATATCAACAGGAACCCAGAGGATGATTCACCCCATAACCCGCTAATGCTCAGTGTGTGTGCCCTGAATATTCACTATTCATTGTGGGATCAGGTATGTAAGGGCTTTAGGGCTAGAACCGATAACATAAGGTCATAGAATTCCACCCCGCCCGCAGCCCCCAACCTGACTCAGGCAGCATCTCTCAGCCAGTGTCTTCTCCACCCCCACCAGAAATTTCAGTCATTAGAGAACACAGTCCAGGAACCCACCCATGACAATATCACCATCAGTTACTACCAAGACTGCAGCTAGAACACCCCAGGCTACTGGCTCCAACATCAGAGCTCTTTTCCTGAGAAAGCTGAGAAAATTCCTCTAAATACCACGTCCTTTCAACAATGTATATAATAACTTAAAAAAAAAAAAAAAGAAGGAGAAGAAAGAAAAAAGCCCTCAAAACAAACCAACATTTCTAATCTGCCACAGTCACTTCTGGAAATAATAAGTAAGCTCTCAATGCTTCAAGGGAGACTCAACATAATTAGCGTGGAGCTTACAGAGGATAGGGAAAGCTAGCCAAGTGGTGACCCGTTTCATGACCATGGGGGCTGTCCTTGTTCTGGGACTAAAGACAAGGACACTGGTCACACAAGAAAAAGCAAACCACTGGTCAGCATTCCATGTCGGGGTAATGCCATGACCCCTCTTTCCTTCTGCCACATTCAAGGGACCCTTGAGGGAAATCAGAGAAACGCAACTCTACCTCCTAGAAACACAGCAAGAGCCCTTTCCCAGACAGACGTAAGATGAAGGCAGTGACAGGCAGAGAACCCAGGGCAGCCAAAGCCTATCAGCCTCCTTGTGCTCCTTGTTCTGGGTCTTCCCACTTTCTGCCCTGTCTGGGCCCCTCCTGTGCCTCTAACCAAAACCTTCACTTTGCATGGGTTTGCAAACAAAAGCGTTAACAAAAGAAACTTAATATGATCAACTTTGCCCAATTCTTAGAAATCCAGGAGGCTGAAAACAATTTAATTCAACAATGTTTAACATCAAACAATAAGAGTGAAAAATACCCATTAAGGACCTATAAGAAGCTCCAGGTACTGTGGGGGAAATAAATGAACGGGGCTGTCAGTCCCTCTTCTGTTGTCATTCTTCACCTAGCACTGCCTGGAGCAGAACAGAATTCTTGGCATGTGCACCCACCTTATCTGGATATGAATCATGGCTATTCCATTTAAGAGCCATCTAGCCTTTGGGCGAATCACTTAGCTTCTCTCTGCTTCACTTTCCTTATCTACATCATGGGAGGATGAAAAGACTTTCTAGGATTGCTACAGGGTTACAAAGGTCAAAGGGCTTAGAGAAATGGCTGCTACGGAGAAAGGGCTCCATAAATATCAGCTTTAGCAAGCTTCCACAGTGTGTATGTTGATAAAACAAGGTCTTCACCTTCTCCTCAGATGTTAGAGCCAGAAGGACCTCAGAGACCAACCAGTGTCTAGGCAAGAATGGAGCTCAGGGGCCCCAGTTGACTGGTCCGCAATCACACACCCTGTACACAGGAACTCTGAGATTAGATGCAGGCCCCCAGGCTAGGGCTTCAATCTGCCTCTCAGTCCTATCAGTTACTTTGTAAGTTACTCTGCTGACTCTCCTCAGCAACTCAAATAAAGAAATGAATAATAGTAAGAGTACAGTGACAACAGCACCATGACAAGATATATGGAGAAAGACTTTGAAGGCAGTGTCCTCCCACGGTCCCACTCCATTCATACGTTATTGAAAAGAACACAGATATTTCTACTTCACTCTTCTACAGGTTTTTTATGCATAAGACCTTAGTATTAATGATTTCCTCCAATTCTCACAGTAATACTATGAGATAGGTATAATAATTTCCAATCATACTGGAGAAAAAACCAAGGCACAAAACAGTTGAATAACACATTCAAGATCACAGTTATATAAAGTGAAATTGGGATTTTAACTCAGACAATCTGTCTCCAGAATTCACACTTCTAACCACCATGCTACAGTGCCTCACCCACTTGAAAGAGAAAACTTCTTGCAGCCAGATCACTCAAGTTTAGGGGGTATCTACACCTACAGATTTCAATGTCACGCTGGGTGACTTTGGTGCTAAGGATGCCTGTGTGTGTATGTGTGTTTCCTGTGCTCCGTGTAAGTACTTTGCTAACATGAAAGTACTTTGCTAACATGAATTTCCATAGAACTCTCTTTGGGTGATTGGTTGCTAGTTGGTCAGAATCATTTCAAGATTTTTCTACCCACACAAGCAGAAGTATCCTACTGGGAAACAAAGCATCTATCTTTAAATCGCTCTTAAATTGCTATAAAATCTATTGTTCACAGACATTCTCAAAAGTTCGCATACCTAAACCATGAGTTTTGGGGCCTTAGAGAACTCTAAAAATATCTCTGCAAATCTGAGTCCCATGTTCATGTTTCTTCTGAAGTCCAAATGAAGAACTAGTAGTGTTAGTTGGGAAGAAAGAAAACAAATTAACAAATTACACCAAGGTTCTCAGAATTGGATCTTGGGTGTGGAGTTGAATTCTTGGGACGTTGAGTTATATTATTAAAATCAAACAATGTAGTCATTCTGTTGGTTTGTACAATTTCTTATACTTAAAAAAAAAGACAAAAACTGTTTTGTCGTCTTTGTTAAGTAAAGGCTTAGAAGAGGGTAGGATGCCCCCTTATGTAGAAGTGGAAACCCCACTTGATGTGGTTTGTGATTTTTTCCATATGTGGTTATATTCAATTTTTTAATATTTTGCCTGAGGATTTTCACATCTATTAATATAGATATACCAATTTTTCTTTCAATTAATATTTGTAAACAATAATTTGAGCAGCAATCCTAGGACAAAAACTTAGGCTTCCCGCTGCTGAGTCTAGAGCTTCTTTGAAAAATAAGGCCACCCAGAGGTTTATTTGTGCGGGTCTGTTACTGGATCCTTTATTGTGTTCCTTTGATCTATGTGTCTGTCCTCCGTCAATACCATACTGTCTTGGGTAGACTGGTTTCTCCCACCGGTTTCCCTTCTTTTGTAAAATTTTTCTAGTTATTTTGATTCCTTGGCCTTTTAGTCTAATTTTTGGAACAATCTTGTTTAGTATAAATAACATGTACCAAAAAACTCTACAACTTTGCTAAGATTTTGGCAGGAATTCTGTTAATCCTGAACATCAATGTGAGGAAAACTGACATCTTTGCTATGTTGTATCTTCACTATGTTGAGTTAGTCCCATGAGCATAGGGTGTCTCTCCATTTGTTTAGATCTTCTGAATTTTTCATCAGGTTTTATAATTTTCAGCCTACAAGTCCTGTACATGTTTTGCTATACTTACAGATAAGTATTTTTGAGTGATTGTAAATAGCATTGTCTTTTAATTTTGGTGCCCACATGTTCAATACAAGTTTCAAAAAAACAATTGATTTTTGTATCCTGTGATCTTGTAGAGCCTCCATAATAGTTTTAGGAAGATTTTTTGCAAATGTCTTAGGATTTTCTATGTATGCAACCACGCCCTCTTCAAATATAATTTTATTTCTCATCTCCAACTTATCTGCCTTTAATTTCTTTTTTGCAATGGCTAGAGCCTCCAGGACTGTGCTGAAAATGCGTGGTAGGCATTCTTGTCTTGATTCGGTCTTAAGGAGAAAGCAATTAGTCTTTCATCACTAAGTATAATGTTAGCTACAGGCTTCTTATAGATGCTTTTTAGCAAGGTTAGGTAATTCACCTCTATTTCTAACCTGCTGAGAGTTTTTATCATGAATGAATATTGAATTTTATCAAATAAATTTTCTGCATCAATTACTATGACCATATAATTTTTATATTAAACCAATCTTGCATACTTGGAATAAACCCCACTTGGTGTAGTATGTGATTCTTTTTTTATATATGGCTGCATCCAATTTGCTAATATTTTGTTGAGAATTTTCACATTTATTAATGATACTCCTATTTTCTTTTGATTAATATTTGTATAATATGAATTTTTTTAATTCTTTTTCTTTCAACATGCCTATATCATTATATTTGAAGGGAACGTCTTCTATTGGGTCATGTTTTTAAAACACTTGTTGCCTTTTTTATAGGTTAAATTAATTGAATGCCAACAATTATGTATGTTTCAATCTAATGCATTAGTTCATTTAATCCTCAAGACAAAATCCTCGAAATCCTTAAAATATGCACATTTTGTGAACAGGCATGAAACTGAGACACAGAGAGGTAAAGTATTTGCCTAAGTTAGCGTATCCAGGAAGCAACGGAATTTGAATCTGAACCCCTTTTGTTTACACCTATCATGGTTTATGAGCCTGGGCTAGCCAGCAAGCACAGATGCCTCATTCTTACTCCTCAAGTTGAGTTTGGCACAGGCTGTACCTATTTTAACAGGTTCACCTACTCAGTGAACTACCCTACCTGGTCAAGAAGTGAATCTCTAACCCACTGGTTAGGCCTTGCCCTGATGGGACTTGCAGCCATGCACACCAGCCATGGCTAGCTGCTGTTGCTGCTAGGTTTGGGCAGGCAGGGGGGAAACAGTGCTCTTCTATGATCCCAAAGGGATGGGAAGCAGGGGCCAAAATCATTGGCAGGCCAAGGGACTGAGGGAGAGCACTGGGCCAATTAAAAAGAGGGGCGTACTTCACCCTGGGCAAATAAAGCAGCAGTGTCCAGCTCAAGTGAAACCCACCAAGATAAACAGTAACCACCACCCTCCACCCCCATTGCTGATTTCTCCAGGAAAGAGGTGGGAAGGGCTCAGACAAGACCCAGGGCAATCTGTTGGGTCTGGTCCAAAGCAGACACATGGACCTGACCAGGGACCCATGAGGTTATAGCTCAAGGCTATATAAGAGTCACCTAAATGTTCCAAAGGAAGACCCCTAAAATTTACCTTCTTCCCTTGAATGAAGCAGCTTCTAAGATGACTCAGAGCAAAGAAATGGAGGTCTACACATAACTCAGGATTCCCCACAGCTGTGAAAATTCCTATGCAGTGGGCATTCATTCTCTGCTATAGGCTGAATATTTGTGTCCCCATAAAGTTTGTTCTGTTGAAACATAACCCCCAAAGTGATGAGATTTGGAGCTGGGGCCGTTAGGTGGTGATTTGGTCACGAGGATGGGCCCTGATGAATGCCATTAGTGGGACTATATAAAGGATCCCAGAGAGTTCTCTTCTGTCTTCCAGCCCAGTAAGGACACAGCAAGAAGTCAACAAGAAGTCTATGAACCAGCAAGAGGAAGAGACCAAATCTGCTGGTACTTTGATCTAGGACTTTCTGGGGCAGCACCTGTGGCTCAGCAAGTAGGGTGCCAGCCCCATATACCAAAGGTGGTGGGTTCAAACCCAGCCTTGGCTGAACTGCAAAAAAAAAAAAAAAAAGAAAGAAAGAAAAGAAAATGATCTAGGACTTTCCAGCCTGAGAAATAATATTTGTTATCTATAAGTCACTCACCATATAGTAGCTTGCAATAGCAGGCCATATAGACTCAGATGCTATCCTACCTTTCCCATCATCCATGCTTCATCTCTTGAGATTTGAGTGGGCCTGAGTAGCCAAATTAACGAAAAGAGAAAGACAAAATGGCCTGGTAAAATGACCCCCATCACACCAGAGAGGAGAGGTCCTGAGAAACCAGCACTTAAAAAAAGTATAACAAAAGACTCCCAGTCAATTTACAGCTGTAAATTGTATAAATCAATCAACCACATAGCAGTCAAGACCATATAGATGAAATTTTAACCTTGAGGCCCTGGAAATCTTCTGCCTCTATGTCAAGGCTCAGCCTAATACACACTAAACAAGCTGATATGCTCGTAATCTATGTTATAAAAAGTCCAGGAAGGGTAAGACACTATCAAGGTCATCTAGCAAAAGAGGAGGTGGGGCCCAGGCTTCGAATCTGATTTCAATCTGGATCTCTGGACTCCTCACAATATTCTCTTTATCATACCACGCTCCAACACAAAAACAGACAGATGCTCACATTTGTAAGGACATAATCCTCTTCCCCATAAAGAAGCCAGAATGACTTTCTGGAGGATAATCAGTAAGTCCCTGAGTTTCCTTAGAAATGTCTTTAGTGAAATCATTAGAGACACAGGGTCACTCCCTACAAAGATCCAGTAACAACAGAGTGATTCTGCCAGGGTCTGATCTGGGAGAGACACCTCCCCAACTCTGAGGACATTCATAGGCAACAGTGAAAATAATCATAAGGCGGAATCAACAGAAAAACTCTGGCAACATGAATAATCAGAGTAGATCAACTCCCCAAGGAATGACAAGGTAGATACGGCACAAGCTCTCTTGCATAAGCAAATGGCTGAGATGTCAGAAATCGAATTCAGAGTCTGGATAGCAAACAAGATCAGTGGAATAGAGGAAAAGATGGAATTAGAATTTCAAGCAGCAATCCAAAAGATGTCTCAGGAATTCAACAAATTCAAAGACAAAATGACCAAAGATTTTGACACATTGAGACAAGAAGTTGCAGCCCTCAAAGATCTGAGAAATACAGTAGAATC
>CAUYON010054346.1:0-49206 GCA_963573935.1 Arctocebus calabarensis
AAAACATGGCTGCTTGGCAGTCACTCACTTGGTGGGCTTTACGTACCCATCTGCAGATTAAATATAGAGCAAAACAAATAATGAACAATATAATAAGCAATCCTGCAGAAGTTCCAAACAAAATATTCAATTTAGGTAAAGGATTTAACTTTTCTATCCCGTTTGACAATTTTTTTTAGTACAGTATCCCCATTAACACGTTCAAGCTTGTGTTGAAACGTGGCATATACTTTTTGTTGTAAGCAAATACTATTATTACTTAAATTCTCATAGTTTAACAAATGCTTTTATTACTTTATCCCAAGGGAATTTAGTTGCATTATAAAGAACAGGAGTGATACAAAATGAAGTTATATTCCAATCACAATGAAATTTGATTTGTTTTTGTAAACTAGACAATTGATCTCCTAACATTACTACTGTTTGTTCTAAGTTTGAAAGTTCATTATGGATTTCAGAGTCAATTTATCTGTGAGTCATCCAAAGCTGCTCAGAATTACAGTGCCATTCAGCAACAAAATCCTGGATCTTGATGTTTTCAGTCAAAGCAACTCTTGCAGTAGCAGGAGCAGCAGTTACAGCAATTATTCGCAAAACTGTTGCAATCAGTATTCCAATAAAATGCTTGCTTCTCTTCAGGACCTTCTCAGCAATCATCTGAAGTATGTACAATGCAGGAGATTCTTGCCACGGGCAGGTCAGCTTCATCGGTAGCCACACACCTGTTCTTGTTCTTAAAAGATATAACTGCTCTTTGGATACATTAAACTGAACAGAACTGTTAATGAATATATACGTAGTACAGGTTTACAAACACTAGATTTCTCCACTGCTTTTGTTCCAATGTATAGAACCTTTAAGCCATGCAAAAGTCAGCCTTAAACAGGCTTGAACATTATGAGTTGCATTTCTGGTAAAAGTTAACGTATATCTTTTATCTTGTTGATTATGATATGATTTTTCTACCCAAGCGTGAAGAGGACAAAGTGCAGCCCCAACTTTCCATAATTGATTTTGTTTAGGATATTTTTGTAGACTGGGAGAAGGAGGAGAAAAATCCTTCATCTCTCCATATAATTTGACTGGATATTATAGTGGAAATGGATGTATGATTTCCTTTCCATCTTAATGGTTTTAAAGAATTCTGAGGGTGAATGAAACCCCTTGGCTCCAATCTGTAACGCTTCCATAGGAAGTATTAGCAACTAAAAACAAACTTTTACCTTTACATTTCATCCATTGCACCCATTCACTTACTTGTAAAAAGCTGTGCATTTGACAAAGAGGTAACTCGGAAGAAGCCAAAGTATTACTAAGTTTTGTTCCTTTAATAGAAAGGGCTACTAAAAGATACATCTTTCTCTGTGGAGATTCACTGGAATGACGGTCTATACTTGTCCAAATTTGATATTGAAAAGTTAAACAATGGGGTTGATTACCAAAGCAAATAGGTGGTCCACTGACATCAGTACTATAATTTAAAAATGTCATTGCTTCTTTGTCAGATTTTAAAGGACCACGAGTGTCATAAGGTCTAGGAAGCCAAGAAGATTCATTCACATAAATTGGAACACTAGGTTCAAACCAGCTGACTACCCTTAGTAGAGGAGGATTTGGGATATATGTCCAATATTCATAAGATTGAGCACTTGCCTGTGTAGTGAGAAGTGAGATTATAGTCAGGAACAAAGTAGGTGTGGTCAGGGGTTGATTATTCTGAGCCACCAGATTTTTCACAATTGTAACTGTTTTAGTAGAAGTGGCTGTGCCTTTAAGAGCAGCTGCTAATAAATTAGCCTGAAAAGTTCCAGAGCCTATGTCTCCACAGGCTCATATGTAATGGTCAAGAGAAACGTTTTCCTGTATTTTTATTCCTGCTAAAGTCTTTTTACAGTCAATATTAGCATTTTCATATGCAAGTAAAAGCAAAAGTATATTCTGTGCCTCTGAACCATTAACTGGTCTTTGAACAGCTGACTGCAAGTGAGCTAAGAAAACAGTATATCATTTATTAGGTCCTTGAAGGATTTTTATTAAAAATTTTCTTCTTTCTTTCTTTTTATCTAATCTTTGCCATGCCATATAGTAGATTTAGAACTTTGTGCCAGCAGCTAATTAGTATAATTACATTGTGCTCTCACATTAGAATGTATTCCTGTCCCTATTAACTGCTCAAAATCAAATGTAGGTGGATTTAAAGTTTGATTATGGTGAGACTTTTTTTGAGTCTCCTCTCTCCACCAAGATTTAAATTGTAAATACTGACTACGTGATAATGTAGTTTGAGCCAAAGTATTTCAATTTATAGGAATTAATAAATGGGTTCTAAAATATGACTTTAAGACTTCTCGCACATATGGAGAATTAGGTAATAAGTATTTACAGCATCCTTTAAATGTTTCACAATTTTCATAACAACATGAAAATGAGTAATCTCAATATTACTATTGTTAATAGGAGTCCTGATTATAGGAAAAGCAAATGAAGTAGGCATTATTGTGGAAACAGGAGGGTTTTGAGAAATTTGAGAATTTAGTTCAGCTTCATGTAAGGTATTATACATATCAGGCTCTAATGTGAAATTAAAATCCATTCCTACTTAGGTATCTGTGAGGGGAGGGAGCTTCCATGGGGCAGGAACAGCCAATGAAAGCAGCAGAGCAGAAGACAAAGGAGTTGGAAAGTGATTATCAATAACTTTACAGTAATAAGTTAAAAGCTTTTTAAGTTTTGATATTTCATCTTCTGATACATTAGTAAGAGTTTCATCAGAGGCACTATCCTCTGATTCAGAATCTTCTGTCTCTATTTTGCTTTTTTTCTGAGTAGCTTTTAAGAGGAACATCATATATAGGTTACTCTACTTTTGGTCCCCCTTTTAATGGTGGAACATCATCATGCTCTGCATCAGAACTAGATTGTAAAGGTTGCAACACAATTGTGAAAAAATGATAAACTGTCCAAACTTTTGTTTCAATACAATCACTGTGTTGGTGGGTGTGGCGAAGAGCCCTACAAACTTTCTTCTAAACTTTCAAATTTAGCTGGTTTTTCTGATCTGGGGTAAACCAATAACAATGCTTGGCCACAACCTGATATAACTGTTGCAATGTTCTTCTTTTGACTACTGATCCAGTAGTTTTTAAAAAAAGATTTCAACAAAGCAATATGTTGTTCCTCCACAGATGGAGAGTGCCCCATTTTCCCCTCTTAATTATGCCAAAAGTCTCATGTACTCACTGTGTGTAGCTTTTCCTTTTGGTTTCAGCGTACATAACTAACCTTAACCGACTATCCATTTGGCGAGGAGCTTGTCACGAAGAAGTGGGCCCTTCCTGTCCATATGATGCGTATCCTGCCAACTATGCCAGATTGTTGTGTGATACGTTGTTGTTGCAGATGATAAAATCAGCACTGAAATAATTTTAGGTTAAAGAGGGGAGACTGCTGCTTGCTCAAGCATGCAGTGCTTCAGTTTATTTCTTACAAGCTTATATACTCTTAACTACACTAAGTTCTGCACATACACTTGAATAAGCCAATTGGCAGCAAATGGTCTATAAGATAAGAGCACAAAGAAACCTTAGAGGGAAGCCACAAAAACTTATTTAGCCATTCGTCTATAAACAGCAGGTGCAACCTTTAACTGAGATGTGTGTTAACTTATCTTGTTTTGCACTCTCAAGGCCTTTTCCAGGATATTCCAGAGACAGCCAGACTCTGCTTGCAAAGTCTGCCACCTATATGACTAGCTTGCTAATCTTTTTGGAGGGTCTTAAAGGAACATTCCTTCATGTGGACTCTGAGAAAGCTTCTTTAAACATAAGCCAATGACACTCGAAGTTACATTGAGGTTACAAATACCCCACCAGAGTTAGCTAATGCAGGCTCTGTACTCAGCAACTCTTACTCACAGGGTCTAGACTTAGGTAATAACCACAACAAGAGGCCAAGTTATATTTGAATTTCAGATAACTAATGAATATTTTTTCAGGATAAAGTGTGTCCTGTGTCATTTTTCTCCATGCAATATTTGGGACACAGTCATATTAGGAATTATTAGTCACTTGAAAGAAGGCACAAAGAATCATGTTGAACAAATAAAGTGTACAAATAAAACACAACCTTAATTTAAAAAAAATTATTATTTATCTGAAGTTTAAATTTAACTGTATATCTTGTATTTAATTTAGCAACCCCACTTACTTGGGCCCTCACCTGCAATCATAATAGCCTGTTGTTAGGCTAACACTAGTATGCTCATGTGCTCCAAAGTGTCCCTGTTCAAAACAGATGGCTTGTTCACCACAAAGAGCCTGTTACTAGGTCCTGTAGCTTCCAAGTGTGCTATCTACTACAAACTACACTCTATTCAGCTGCCTCATGGTCATTCTAAATTTAGCATAAATCAGATTATGCCACTTCTTTCCTTAGAACTCTATAGTCGATTTCTGTCCAAATCTAAGGAACTATCCAGGTGGTATATAAATCCTTACTTGACCTGGCCCCCTCCTCACCTTACCAACATTTTGTCCCTCTCACCATGGTTTCCTGGTTCCACCTGTACTTCTGAATCTTCCTAGACACTCCAAACTTTACTTGGAAGGCTCTTCCTCCAAACCTTTGTATGGTCTGCTCAGTTTCTAGAGCCACTACTCAAATACCTGACCAGAGATTCTGTCCTTGACCACTTCGTGTGAGATTGCTGCTGTTGCTGTTTGTCACATTTCCTTATGACACCTCTTGCCACTCATCTTATTCATTTAGGTGCTTCTTTAGTGAACGTATCACTTACCTTTCAAAGAAAGCAACCTTCACGGGGTACCTGACAGCATCTGTCTTATTAATCATCATATGCACATACTTAGCAGGGCTGGGCAGAACGTAGGTACTCTATAAATCTTTAAGTGAATTAATTTTGATAGGTACAGATAATCATCCTTGGAAGCAGGTTTTGTAAGTTGGACTCTTCAAAGATAGACCCAGAGATGAAGATTTATTCTTCCAAGAGAAATAAGTAACGGAGGGAGAAGAAGAAATCAATCAATGGGGCAATTCCAGGTTAAGGCTCAGCCTAAGTCTGATGACCCCAGTATATCTGGAGCAGTTTGTTACTCAAAGAAACTGAGCTTTCACCCTTCTGCGACACTCAGTCATGGGCTAAAGTTTACCCCGGGAGCATGTTAACTCACAGAATTTTAGGCTGTCCGTGGTGAAGCTGTCTGGAAGATATGTGCTACTAGGAGCCAATACTACAGAAACTGAGGAGTGGGTCCATAGAACCAGTAAGAGCATCGGAGGAGATCTGGGTGGTTTCAACAGTGTCTACTACAGCAGGACGAGGATGGGATTCTAGAGGCCTTGCCACAGCACATTGGTAGGGGAGTTTGGCTTCCCTCATTGCCAAAATGTCTGTGACTGTCTTCAGTAGCCTATGGGACAGTTAAGACTCCTGGGCAAACCTCAGAGTGAAAATAGGGGAATCCAATCTTACCAAGGGTCAAGGAAAAGCCAAAAGGCATCTGGTCTGGCTGAGACAGAATAAGCAAGCTGCTCTCTGGCAGGGATTATGTGGAAGAGAAAAAGCAGAAGTGACTTCTGTCTCCTTGGTGTCAAACATCTTCTAACAGGCAGGGTAAAGAGGCAGAGTATCAGCAGAGCTCCCGAGAGCAAATGCTTAAGCAAGAAGGAGTAGAAAGGAATCCCTTCTAAGGTCTGTAAGTGATGGTTGAGGAAATTCAGACCATCTACTATCTTACAGAAGAAAGCTACAGATCAGAGTCAATAGAAATATCTACATGCTCCAAGGAAATTGTACTATGGCTCTAATGCAAACTTCAGTGGGGCATATATATCACCTATCAAAATGCAATGCTGGACAGGATGAAGTAATTCTAAAGAAGCTTACAGGTATTCATTAAAATACACTGCTATATTGTGTGATCATTGCTCTAGAATTGCTATAATCCATCAGTTTAATATTGTCATGAAAAAATTCTAATAAATCATGACTATGTCACAATTGATTATACATGAATAGCATCCTGGGCTATGTATTGAGTCCCCCTATTTTATTAGCCCATTAGTTTGAAAAAGATTAAAATTAAAGATTGTTCAGAATGCTAACTAAGTGGATTCGGGCAATATTCTGTTCAATGCTCAAATGAGGAAATTCTTTCTAGGTTGAACTCAAGTATGAGAGATTTTCTTTAGAAATTCTTTTCCTCTTCATCCCCTATAAAAAACGCAAGGATCCAAAACACTCCCAGTGATGCTCACATCAAGTAGACTGTGTAGCATGCAGCCCCAGCTGTATCTAATGAATTCTTACCCATGCTGCCCCAATTCTAAATAATTCAAGCATTTTTAAGGCTGAAAGTCCTTTAGAATACCATTTTCTGAATTGAGTAGACTGATTTTTTTTAATCCACTCAATCAAAAAGAAACTATAGCATAGGACACTCTCTTTAGAAATCAGTTTTCTAATAATCTTCGTAATCAGAAACTTTGATCCTTTATTTTTATCAGTTGTTACTATTACATAAATCCAGTTCTCAAAAATAGCTCTTGGTTATTACAATCAAACTATTTCATATTATTTTATACTATTATAATTAGTTTTTTTCCTTTTTCCCTCTACAGTTGGATCCATACATTTGGCACATTTAGAAGGGTGTTAAATCCTATAGAAATATGTTTAAAATGGGAGCTATATTTTAAAATCAATAAAATTGCCTGACAAATAAAGAGAGCTTCAATCTTACTGGTAGTTTAAAAAATAAATTAAAATAGTAATGAGATCCCTTAAAAAGTCCACAGTGCCAGGCAGGTCAAGGATGCACAGAAATAATACTCATCAATCTCATCCTTCCCTAGATACATGTCAGAATGCAAATACCATAAAGGCAAGGTCCTTGCCTGGTCAAATAGGAGGCAAATTTGTGAAAGCAATTTGGCAATAACTAGTAATATTAAAGCCAGACAAAGCCTACAAGCTAGCCACTCTAACTTTGAGGACATATCATAAAGTAATTCTCCCGTGCATGCAACAGAAGTCCAGGGTAAGGATCTACTCATTACAGAATTGATTATTGCAGCAAAATACTGATATCCCAAATGTCCTTCAGCAGAGGAAAGGAGAAGTTAACTGTGGTATACTCATAAAATAAAATACTATGATGCAGTAAAAGAGAAGAAATAGATCTTTTTGATCCATATAGGGAAATGTCAGAAATGCTATTGCCTCTTAAAAAGAGCAAATCGCTAAACACTGAGTAAATATATTACATAGTCTTAATTAAAGCCTATATACATAGTTAAAATATAAAATTACCTGGATAAATGTCAAATTTATGATGAGGATTAATTCCAGAGAGAAGAATAGGTCTTAGCCCATTTTAAAAAATTAGGTTCCTTGTCTTTTTATTTTTGACCAGTAAGAATTGTTTATAAATCTTGGATTTAAGTCCCTTATCAGACATATCATTTGACAATATTTTACCCCATTCTGTGAACTGTCTTTTCATTTTCTGATGACTATTTTTTCTTTTTTTGAGACAGAGTTTCAAGAGTGTCACCCTTGGTTGAGTGCAATGGCATCACAGCTCACAGCAACCTCCAACTCCTGGGCTTAGGTGATTCTCTTGCTTCAGCCTCCTGAGTAGTTGGGACTACAGGCGCCTGCCACAATGCCCGACTATTTTTGGTGGTGTTGTTGCAGTTTGGCCCAGGGCCGGGTTTGAACCCACCACCCTCAGTATATGGGGCCAGCGCCCTACGCACTGAGCCACAGGCACCAACAACTTTTGAAGAATAAAGGATTTTCGTTTTTTTGAAGTTCAATTTATCTATTTTTTCCCCTTGTTACTTGTACTTTTGATGTCATATCTAAACAGCTTTGCTTAACCCAGGGTTACAAGAATGTTATTTTTATGTTATCATCTGAGAGTTTTACTTATTACACTTGGGTCTATCTTCTATTTTGAATTAAATTTTGCATATGGTGTGAGGAAATGGTCCAACTTTATTCTTTTGCATATGTGTATTCATTTTGCCCAGCAAGATTTGTTGAAAGGCCATTCTTTCCTCCACTGAGGTGTTTTGGCATTCTGGTCAAAATCAGTTGACAAGAAATGAAAGGATTTATTTCTGAACTCTTACTTCTATTTTGCCATTCTATTTGTCTATCCTTTTGTCAATATCACACTCTCTTGATGACTGTAAGCTAGTTTTAAACCAGATAAGTGTGAATTTTCTGACATTTTAATAAAAGATTATTAACTATTTGGGATGTCCCTTGGCATTTCCCTATAAATTTTGAGATAAACTTGTCAGTTTTGGCTAAAAAGCCAGCTAGAATATTGATAGGGATTACAATGAATGTAAAAATCAATTTGGAGATTCTTGTTATTTTGATCATTTTTAAAAAAATTTCCTATCCATAATTATGAGTATATATTGTCATTTACTTAGGTCTTCTTAATTTATTTTACCCACGTTTCATGTTTTATACTTCTTTTGCCAAACTATTCCTAAATATGTTTTTCTTCCTGATAGTTTTATAAATGGAATTGTTTTTATAATTTCCATTTTTCAATGTTCATTGCTGAGGTTGAGAAAGAAAATTGAGTTTTGTATATTGTTCTTATATCCTGTAACTTTGTTGAAATTGTTTGTTAGCTCTAATGGGGGGAGGGGTGAGTGTGTCTATGTGTGTGTGTAAATTCCTTAGAATTTTCTATACATAAGATTTAATGTCAGGCAGTGCCCATTGCTGAGTGGGTAGGGTGCCAGCCACATATACTGAGGCTGATGGGCTTGAACCTGGCCTAGGCCAGCTAAAATCAACAATAATAACTGCAACAAAAATAATAGACAGGCATGTGGTGGGTGCCTGCAGTCCCAGCTATTTGGGAGGATGACGTAAGAGAATCACTTAAGCCCAAGAGTTTGAGGTTGCTGTGAGCTATGGCTCCATGACACTCCACCAGGGGCGACACAGTGAAACTCTGTCTCAAAAAAAAAAAGATTTAATGTCATTTGGAATAGAGATAGTTTTACTTTTTCCATTTGAAACTGAATGCATTTTATTTCTTTGTCTTTCTTGGTTACCCTGGGTAGAACCTCCAGTATAATATTAAATAGAAGTGATGATAGCAGGTATAGATGTTCTTAGTTGTATCCTGATCTTAAGGGGAAAACATTCAGTGTTTCATCATTAACTGTGATGTTAGCAGTTGTTGCTTGCAGATGTTCATTATCAGCTTGAGAAAGGGCTCTTCAATTTCTAGTTTTTTTAATTATTTTATTATAAAGGAGTGTTGTATTTTATTAAAAGTGTTTCCTGCATCTACTGATGTGACCTTTTCTAGTAGATCACAGCTAGGTTCCAGCTCCATCAAAGTAAACATAAAAGATGTAAAGCAGGCGTCCTCAAATGTTTTAAACAGGGGGCCATTCACTGTCCCTCAGACTGTTGGAGGGCCAGACTAAAGTACTTTGATGGAGCTAGAACATATTCTTCTTAGTAAAGTAGAATACGAATTTCAAGAATGGAAGAAAAAGTATCCAATGTACTCAATACTACTATGAAAACAATATATAATCACCTACACATTCATTGAACTGGTTAAACATAACTATCTTCTGTTTTTTTGAAAGAGTTTTTAAAGAATTGATATGAATTATTCTTTAAATATTAGGTAGAATTCATCAGTGAAATCATCTGGCTTGATTTCCTTTGCAAAGTTTTTAATTAATAATTCAAACTCTTTATTTGTAGGTCTATCAAATTTTCTATTTATTCTTAAGTCAGTTTCAGAATTTTATGACTTTTTGGGAAATTTTCCATTTTATATAGTTTATACAATTTGTTGGTATACGGTTTATCCTATTATTCCCTTATAATCCGTTATATTTCTGTGAAGTCACAGTGGTGATGTTCCTGCTTTCATTCCTAATTAGTAATTGAGTCTTCTCTGTTTTCTTCTTCATCAGTTTAGTTAAAGGTTTGTTAATTTTGTTAATCTTTTCAAAGAATTAACTTTTGGTTTCACTGATTTTTTTAATTCCTTATTTATTTCTGCTTAAATTTTTATTACTCTCTTCTTTTTGCTTCTTTGGTTTAGTTTACTCTTTTCTTTCTAGTTCCTTAAGCTGAATAGTTCTGTGATGGTGGATTTGAGATCTTCTTTTTTGAAAAAGGTATTCATAACTATAAATTTATCTTAAAGTATTCCTTTGATGGATCATAAATTTGGGCATGTTGCATCTTAATTTTCACTTTTCTCAAAATATTTTCTAATTTCCCCTGTGATTTCTTCTTTGACCATTTTGTTATTTAGAGGTGTGTTGTTTAATTTACACATACAGTCCTGCACTATACAATGTTTCAGTCAACCGTGGACCATATATAAGATGGAGGTCCTATAAGATTATAATGGAGCACATATAAAAACCTAATACAGGGTGGCCATAAAGTTTGTGTGCAATTTAAAATAGTGAATAACTTAAAATTGCACACAAACTTTATGGTCACCATGCATATAGAACTTGATATTAGCATTGCACATCAAGTAGGGAAAATGATTTGATATTCAGTAATGGCTGAGACATTAGTTTTCCATATAAAAATATATATAAGTAAAAAAATTGTATATCTAATTTTGTGTAAGTACACTTTGTGATACCCACACAACAATAAAATTGCATAACGATGTTTTTCTCAGAACGTATCCGTGCATGAGTTATATGATTTAAATTCTTTAACTTTGTTGAGGTTTGTTTTATGATTTAATGTATGATCAATCTTGGAAAATGTACCAGAAATACTTGGAAGGATGTGTATTTTACTCCGAGTTTGGCTGGTGCGTCCTATAGATGTCTGTTAGGTCGAGTAGGTTTATAATGTCATTTAAGTCTTCTATTTTATTTTTTGATCTTTTGTTTAGTTTTTCTGTCTGTTAATGAATACAAGGCATTGAATTCTTCAGCTACCATTGTTTTATTTTCTTTCTCTCCTCAATTCTATCAGTTTTAGTTTTATATATTTGGGGGGTCTGTCATTAGGTGCATATATGAGTAGAGGAAACTGAGCCCTGATCTTTAGCATAAGTCTTGCTTCCTGCTTGAAAGACCTGGAGAATCACGAGTATAGCATCTGAGTTGTGTTCATGTAGGAGATCAGAAAACTGGCCTCCAGGATCAAAATGTTATGTGTGAGGTGTGGCAATAATAATGATGTTAAAGATTCTCTAGATCCCAAAGTTCTGTTGATGCTGGAGGCAGGGGTTGTGTTCAAAGTCTGAGATTTTACAAAACAAATTAGAGACATTATGCCTGATACTTTTCAGATTCCCTCCTTTTGAATGCTGATATCTGATAAGTAACTTTTAACTACTTTTTCCTGCTTTGTGATAATAAATACTGACAGAGGTTTACTTAGGAAGGTTCCTCCCAGAGTTCTTCAATCTCCTGACATAGACTCTGTGTTAAGCCTCTTCATTTCTCACACCAAGACCCTTTTATCTGGTGAACTCAAACCCTTTCATATATGTTTAAAATTATTATATCTTCTTGATGAATTAGTTGTTTAGAGAAACTTATTATTAATATTATCAGGAATTCATTGAAGGTACAAAGAACCAGGTTACATTGATTGCATTTGTTAGGTAAAGTCCCTCTTATAATTGTGTCCCACCTCCAAAAGGTGTATTATTCACAGTGACTCCTCCACCTCCCTCCTTCCCTCTCTGTACTCTCCCCTTCCCCCAAACCCCCCTGTGTACTAGGTCATATCAAAATTGAGTACATAGGATTCTTGCTTCTGCATTCTTGTGACACTGTACTAAGAATAATGTGTTCCACCTCCATCCAGGTTAATAAAAAAGATGTAAAGCCCCCCCATCTTTTTGATGGCTGAATAGTATTCCATGGCATACATATACTGCAACTTGTTAATCCATTCCTAGGTTGGTGGGCATTTAGGTTGTTTCCACATTTTGGTGATTATAAATGGAGCTGTGATAAACAGTCTAGGGAAAATGTCCTTATGATAAAAGGATTTCTTTTCTTCTTGATAGATGCTCAGTAATGGGATTGCAGAACTAAATGGGAGGTCAACTTTGAATTCTTTGAGGGTTCTCCATACTTCCTTCCAAAAAGGTTGTATTAGTTTGCAGTCCCACCAGTAGTATAAAATGTTCCCTTCTCTCCACATCCACGCCAGCATCTGCAGTTTTGAAACTTTGTGATGTGGGCCATTCTCACTGGAGTTAGATGATAACTCAGGGTGATTTTTATTTGTATTTCTGTAATAATTAGGGATGATGAACATTTTTTCATATGTTTGTTAGTCGTTCATCTGTCTTTTTTAGAGAAGGTTCTATTCATCTCTCTTGCCCAGTGAGCTAAGGGATTGTTGGCTCTTTTTAATACAAATTTTAAAATATAGTATAACAACTATTTACATAGCACTTAGATTATATTATAGTATAAGTAAAGAATCTAGAGGTGACTTAAAGCACAAGTTTTGCATAGGTTATATGCAGATACTACACTATCCTATATAAGGGACTTGAGCATCTGCAGATTTTGGTATCCATAGGATACCAAAGTTCAGAGTCCTAGAACCAATGGCCCTCAGATACTAAGCAACCACTGTAAATGAAAGTAGGAAAGATATAACTTAACTTTACTGATAGAAAACAGATCAATGGTCACCTGGGGATGGGTATGGGAGGCATAAGTCACCAGGAACAGGGACAAAGAAACCTACATCTGGACTGTGGTGGTGGTTACATGAGTGTATGTCTTTGTCAAAACTAATCAAACATCACACTTTAAATTCATGGACTTTGGTGTACATAACTCATAGCTAAAAAGCATAGAAATAAAATAACACCAATGCTACAAGCAACAGAAACTGGAAAAATAGTGAGTGAAACAACATGGAAATGTATTTATCTCACACCTAAAAAGTGCAGAGTCCATAGGTATAGTGTGAGTTCTGCAGTTGTCTGGAACCTGGCTTCCCACTCTACCATCCCTAGATGTAGGCCATTTCTTCATGATTCAAGAAGGAGCTCCTTCCATCACAGCTATCTTTCAAGCTGCAAGATGAATAAAAGATAGAGACAGGGTCCAAAAGAAGAGTTCAGTGTCTCATCAGAAAGATACTTCATCAGCCGTTTTACTTGCATAGACCTATCCAGCTAAAAAGTAAAGATGGAAAATGTAAATGGTTTCTTCTGAGTGGCCATGTGAATGATTAAAAATTGAAGATTTAAACCCAGGAAAGTAAAAAATTAAATTTAATATCGGGACAACTGCATTACTGATTTAAATAAGGAATTCTTTCGAACAGGAACTTATCATATCCTGAGACTTAATACAAGGCTTGGCAGATAATAAATGCTCAATAAATGAACAGTAAATGACTGAATGAACCAACCACATCCAAGAATGCAGGGCTGGTGTCTTCCCTCTCCCAGCCATTCAATATGGAGGGTAGGTACTCACCTGACACCTGGTTGGCTAATTTATGGGCTGTTGTTTCCTAGAAGTCAAAGACAATGTCCCATTTCTTGCATGGTGTCCTTCATCATCTCTTCCATTTGTTTCCTTGTCCTTTGAGGGCTTCCTTCTCATGTCATTGTAAAATAACAATAACAAGTCCACAATACTTTTATCCAGTAATACTTAGTCTAGAAAACACACATTTAGCATGTTTTTTCTTTGGGAGCTCATTTTTGCTACATCATCTTGTATTTTATGTTAAATTTGAATTTCCAAGAATATCCAATCAGTATTCGTAATAGGAAAAAGACACAATCATATGAATTAGAAACCTATGTTTGATTCTTTATGAGATAAAAACTATTACTTGACAAGTTACAAAGAGTATACCACATTTGGTTGATGCCTTAGGGAAAAAAAAGTTCATCAGTATAAGCAACATAGACTCTATTTTATTTGATTTGATTATTCTATTTGTAATACTAATGAGAACAGTGACTAATACCAAACTGCAATAGTATTGATTAGCACAAGGGATGAAAAAAATCTTGTAGACCAGCTCCAAAGTGTTTAATCTACCTATTTATTTTCGAAATGAAATGTCTATGGCTGAGAGAGGTTACACAACTGGGTAGTGACCAGTCTATGTTTTATTCAGTGTCCTTGCGGAAAGTGCCTCCCTTCAACAAGTTCAAGAAGGAGAGTGGTCAACTGAGCATGTGTCATGATGGAGGAAGCCACTACATAATTGGGCCTCAGAGACAGCCTTGGACAGGAACTAGGACAGGGAGGAGTCAGGAACATTAGCAGCAGGAGTTCAGGAACTGTTCTCTACTATTCCAATAGTAACACCAAAAAATTATTCTCTAATGTCCCTTCTCTTTGCCAAATACTAACTGAATAATTTTCAGGTTCTCTTCCATATGTCTGATGGATGCTCTCTTAGCCTTTCCTAACTTATAACTTGTACTTTCACATAAATTAGGCTTCTTGGGACCCTGGTAATCTCTGTTTACTTTCAGCACCAATCACTGATTTCTTTGTAATGTATTTTAAAATCTCATTACCTAAGAAGAGGAATCTGGCTTGCCCATCTCTTCACACTAGCCCATTTCTTCATACCAAACAACATTAACATCTTAAGTCCTTGGTGCACACACCCCGTGGGCTTATTTCTCAATACTGATCTAATCAACTTTGGCCAGGATAAGGATGCTTCTCATGCAGCCCCAACTATGGTCTCTCATAAC
Source organism: Arctocebus calabarensis (assembly GCA_963573935.1). Classification (NCBI taxonomy): domain Eukaryota; kingdom Metazoa; phylum Chordata; class Mammalia; order Primates; family Lorisidae; genus Arctocebus; species Arctocebus calabarensis. The sequence continues at coordinate 14,766 of CAUYON010054346.1, forward strand.
GTGTTCTTTCACAGAAATATAGGCAAAGCAGTGTCCCCTACGAGAAGACTATCAGCTATTATTATTGTCATGACTAGTGAACGAACAAGGGAAAGAACCCATAAAACCCAGTGTTCCTTCCACCACATCATGGTAGGTCCACTAATGTTTGAAAAGATAAAAAATATTCTGATTATAAACCTTTGCTATATACAATTTATGACTGCATTAAAGATAAGCAAACTAACTGTAAGACAGCATGTACCTCTCACAGCACAAAGAAATGGATAAACACAATAGGCCAGTCCAGGATAGAAGGTGGACAACCTTTGTGGGTCAGCCTTGTCACAGGTAAGGTTGAAATAATCTTTAGTAGTTCTATACCAATTGGTAAATAGAGTAAGTTATTGACTCTACAATTATTAATGTCATTACTGTTATCTAGTGACTGATACGGGAGTGGGGGATTAATTAGGCCTACAAGTAGGACCAGTAGACTGAAGTATCCACAGAGAGAAGCAGGAAGAATAGTGCAATGCCCTCCTACAACTCCACAGCTGCCCAGAAGCCCAGGCTAACATCAGAGTGAATGAAATGGAGAATAAGTATTAATGGAGTGTAGGATAGAAAAGATAAGACATTAGTCAAATGCAACTCACTGTCATCAACATTTTACCTTCCTACCTAATAAGTTTCAATTTAATGGAGAAGTCATTGGAAGGGTTTCATGTCATTTTCTATTTCAAATCTTAGCCTACATAAGATGTCATTTAGCAAGGGACAGATCCATTCAACAACAAAAAAAATCACACGAGGCTTGATACCCGTAGCACAGTGGTTATGGAGCCAGCCACATACACTAAAGGAGGCAGGTTCAAACCCTACCCGGGCCAGCTAAAGAACTGCAATCAAAAAATAGCTGGCGTTGTAGCAGGTGCCTGTAGTCCCAGCTACTTGGGAGGCTGAGGCAAGAGAATCTCTTAAGCCCAAGAGTTTGAGATTGCTGGGAGCTCTGATGCCATAGCACTCTACTGAGGGTGACACAGTGTGACTCTGTCTCTAAAAAAAGAGAGAGAGAATTAAAAAAAAGAATCATACTAGTAATATTTAAAAATCAACCAAATTTTGGAACTCATGAATTTATGAACAATTTGTGTCACTAAATAATTTACTTGGCAAATGAAAGGAATGTATTTTTATAATTACTGACATAATTTGATTTACATGTTAATGGATTAATATATAAATTCATTATTTTGATAAAAATCACTTATCTTTTTATAGGAATATGCCCCTCTGGAAAACGTAAGACAGTAGCACTGTGCTACTTCTATACATTTCTGGAATATCTGCATGTTTCCTGAAGCAGTCCTCGTATTGGCTTTTATTATGTCAGCTTGGGGCACATGTCCATCCCTACACCAATAACTTTATTCTAAGAGGTGACACATGCTGATTAGTCAGGCCTGGGTCGTTTGATCTCACCAGAGACAATAATAAAAGTCACTTCACGAAAACCACATAGACTGATAATGATACCAAGGTGTTTGTTCCAAAGTGTTATCAGAAGATAAAACGGTTGCTGAGCAAGTAAGGACAGATGCCCAACATAATTTTGAAAAAAAAAAAAAGCTTTTATTTTCATTGCAAGATATGGGTGTGTATCGGCAGTAAGTCCATAAGCCCATGTAAATGGTTTGCTGTTACTCTATAAAGGTGCTTAATGTTTAAAGTTGGAATCCACACATACCTTTGCATATACACTGAAAAATTTGATCATCAGTATATAAAGGCATACAATTTATAAACTGAAAAAAACCTTCGGTTCCTTTATTCCAAATCCCTTGTCTTGCAAATAAAAAATTGAAAGCACATAGAGCCTGACTCATCAAAGTCACGTACATGATGGCATGATAGAAATACAGCTCCCTCACGTCACTGAGTGAGTTAAACGGCATTTAGTGTGAACTCAAATGACTATACTACAAAGATGAGAAGAGCAAGGGCCATTGAAAGGGTACAAAGAAAGTGCTCTGAGAATTCAAATATAACCACCATCTTCAGGAAAGAGGCAGGCTGTGCATTACATCTAGATAGCTCCAACTCACTCCCCTAGATGCTCAAACCTACCTTCAAACCTTTTCAAATGTTTGAAAACTGTATTAAATTTTTCTTGCCTTTAAAAAATAGCAACTGCTAAACATAATTTGTTTTTATTAATAACTGTGACATCATTATGAATCACTGTCGCTTCATTATAAAAGTGTGATGAAACACACAGTTACAAATCTGTTTCTTAGTTTTCTAAGAAAAATAAAGCTTCTTTCTCCCTTATCTAACAACTGTCACTTCACTGCTGCCGGTTTCTTACCTCTAACATTTCCTCTGGCTTCCTAATGTGTTACTTTTAATCGGCTTGAGCTGGGAAACCAAAAACCCACAATTACTATGACCTCAGTTAAGTAAAAATAAACAATCTCTAAGTGAGAGCACACAAGTTTGTAAGAAGGAAAGTCCATGGCTTTAGTCTGGGGACATGGAAGCTATTTGAGGTACTCAAGGGAATTTTTTGCTTATTTCTAAGTTTGCATTCCAAGGAACAGAGGCTGCTGGGATTCTAACCTCTGGGTCAAGTAAGACATTACTATATATAAACATGGTGGAGATCTGCTAACAAGGGGTTCCACGAAGAATGCCTGGTTACCACGATGCCAGTGTTGATGGTGTTAACAACCAACTCACGCGGAAATATCCAAACGCCTTCCAGACACATTCCAGAAAGCTCCTAGACTATTGCCATGGTTTAACCTTGTTTAACATGTGCACCTAAAGACACATATACCGATTTCTATGGCAAGAATGTGACCCTAAGTCCTAGTTCCTTAAAGTGCTGAGTCACTCACAAGAAGTCTCTTCCCACCACAGAAACCATCCCAAATGCCTTCTGGCCCATATCACTGGGGAAAGCCTCCAGAAACTTCAAGTCAGGCCAAAATTTCCAGTTTCTCTTACCCAAAAATAGAAATTTCTGTTTAAACTCGGTATTCCTAAAGAATAGGATCACAGAAAAAAAAAAAGTAAGAAAGAAAAAGTAACACGTTTTACTGGCTTTGAGCTCTGACAGAAGATTCAAAACCTTTGATGCCCTATAAAATTCCCCGTTAATATTTATGGGGACCCATCAGGATGCCTCACAGTCAAGAATACTCCTATGGGGCACCACGGCCTCTAATAAGCTGTGATACTGTCTTTCTATTTTTCGCCCAGAAGCCAAACTTGCCAAGTGACATCCCATTGATAAGGAAGCGCCATTCTCAGAAACTCAAATGCTCACAGGATCCATCAGCTCTGAGGTCAAGGTACTCAGAAATGTGTGCCTGTCCCCTCTTCCCCCCAGCACATTACAGGCCTCTCCGAAGCTAAACTGTGCTAATTATGTCTCACTTACTTACAAAACTTTAGGGCAACAGGCCTCTCCTTTAGTTGCTCAATCTATGTAAGACTCACACATGATTCAGGAGTAAGGTACAGAAGTTAAAGCTCAGAGGCAGTTACTGTGTTCTATTCCAGAAAAGAAAGGGTCTGTTCCAGATCTAGGTGTCTTTTTCTTCAGGTTAAGTGCTTTCCAAAGACAATTTTCATTGATCAAGCAAGTTTTCATGAACTTGCCCCATTATTTTATAATATATCCCCCAAACTGTCTCAATTCAGCTGTGGAAGTTGAAAAGGGAGAATATATGTGATTTGATATTCTGGCAATCAGTGAACTTTTCCCCACACTTACCCTTGTTGTAATTGGTCTTCATCCAATAGGGTGCCTAAATTTTAAGTTTAAATTTCATTCTTCCCTTCATCTGTGCAAAATAAATCCACCTCTGCCTTTGACTCAAGGCAATAATATTGTTGTTCGTGAAGGGGCTGTGTTCCCTGGTTTTGAGAAACTTTATTACTATTGCATGCAATCTTTGTATGCAGGCAGCTTGATTTTCAAGAGAATTCCTTGATGAACTGATTTATAAAGGGAATAATTATTCTATTACAGGACACTTCAACCCTCACTTAGTTTCATGCTCAACAAGTTTTATGATCCTCCTTTTAAATGGCAGCTTCATGTATATGGTCTCTACTGCAGCTTTGAATCCTAAGTAGGCAAAAATAGGTGTGTATATGAATAAAAGAAAGATTTATACCCTACGGAAATGTATAAAGATTGCTTGCTATAAATGTTATATATTTTCTAGAAGAGTAGATTGCTATCAAAAAAAGTAAGTGTATTCAGAAATAGCCCCCATTAATTTTCAGTTTTTGAGGCAGATATTAGCATTTTCACTGTGCTGGCTATGAGAAACAGCACCCTTCCAGGACGAGGCAGGGAGTAGGTAAATAACAGTTCTATCAAATAGTTGGCTCACCAAGATATCTCAAGGACTGAAACACCTTTATAACACAGTCGGAAACAGGCTATTCTAAGGACTAGGCATCCTTAGAATTTTGGAGACTAGACACTCAAATAGCAGAGGACTTGGGAGAAATGTGAAGAGAGACATTTTCTCAGCCTGGATATGTAACAAAGCCCCACAGGTCTGGCAGACCTGTTCACATTGTTCTCAGAGAACACAGAGCCCAATCCATTATGCCAGGGAGGCCCCCGGTGTCCTGGGGTACTCACTCCCATTCTGAAAAAAGTAGTTGAGAGCCAGAATAAATGTGCAAATGCTGGACACACATGAACGGCAGCCTAGGTTCAGCCTTGTGTCCACGTAAGTGCATAACACGTAGTATTGCCAGCACACACTATCACACACACGGCTCCAGGCCAGCCCACTGCACTTGACAAAACAGACGTCGCATTCTCCCCTCTGTGTCTGTTCTTCCTCTACCTCCTCTTCCAATTCACTTTCTATTCCCTCTCCTTCTCCCTTCCCTGTTCCCTGTTTGGCCTTCAGCATGCCTCCCCCCTTCCCTTCCAGCATATTCCCCAATCATCCGCACTGAAGGAGTCGTACAAATAACTGTTTCATATGTGGGGCTTCTCCCCAGGCTTCTTACATTCATTCTGTGGCTAGTAATAAAGTTTCTCAAAACCAGGGAACACAGCCCCTTCACGAACAACAATATTATTGCCTTGAGTCAAAGGCAGAGTATTAAGGAGAAAATCTGGCCTGGAACACCCAGGGGACTCTTGGGCACTAGCTGTGCCAGCCCACAGGCAATTGCCTCTATGGACGGCAAGGGGGCCCAGGAAGTCTTATATCTTACAATCCAAGTTGTACCTGGTCCCAGAGCCATGCTATGATTTCCCACATTTCCATTATTGCTTTATCCCTGTGTCAACACGACTTATTTTTCATCACCTCTTGCTGTTTTAATCAGCATTTCAAGGAAGAGAGATATGTATAGGGGGCTCCATTTGGAGAAAAGGTAATTTAGTTCAGTGTTGCCGGGGGTCAAGTGAACCTAAAATACTCATTTGTCACTCTCATAAACTACTGAGATTATTCCACTGAAATATCAATCTGAATGTTTGAAAAATCTGTTAAAAATGAACCTTTGAACATCTGAACTCCGTGCCTCTTTTCACACATATGAAAGGAAAGCAAGATTTTTAAAAAGAATGCCCTTTTTTCCTTCAGCTTTTTAGGCATTGAGCTGCATGTTCTTTTATAGATAGATCATTCTAATTTCTCTTCTGAGAATAGGAAAATAAGACATACTTTAAGGGATTTTTTTTCAATTAAAATGAGTTGCAGAAAACTAAGAAATGTAACACTTCATTAGCAGGCATTTAATTCCCTAGCTTTTTATTTTTAAGGAAATTAAAAAACCGTATGCTCTCTGGTACCATTTGTGTTTTCCAATTGCATTTTACATTACAACCTAAAACAGGGGATTTTTTTTTGACAAATATGAGGTATTAACAAAAGACTTCACCCAGAATTACTGTGATTTCTGTCATTTAATACTGATGAGTGTAAGTTGGTGTTTTTGCTTGAGGAAGCAAGAAGAATGATTACAAAGCATATATTAGAAACTGCATGTACAATGGATTTAATGTTTTAGTGCCTGGCTTAAAATGATGAATGTCAAACTACAGTTATTCTTTTATGGTACTTCTAGTAAAAAAAAATTTGAAATAATCTTTATAATAATACCCTCTTTATCATAAAAGCTCACCCATGCATGAAATGTTTTGCTTCTAAATGAAACTTTTAAAGACAACACAATAATAGTAAATTCTAACATATTTGGATTAGCAAGAGATAGCTAATTTTTTTATTAATTGAGAGATTTCAAACATATTATATAAATATTAGGAATTTGTATAGAATTCAATACCAATCAAAATAAATTTTACACTCTGGAACAAATTTTAATTTTTTAATCCTGATGGTTTAAAAATCATGTGAAGGTAATACCTGAGTTAACACTACATATGGCCATTGGCAATGCACAGTATGTGCATTTAAACTCTATGTACAAAGCATTTCACAAAGTATGAATGGTTTGAATTTTGCATTTTTAGTAAGTTGATAAAAGCTAACATAAATTCAAATACCAATGGAAAAACTATCTGTTGCCTTTTGGACATCAAACCCTGTTTGAAACATTAGACATGTAAGGAACAGCTCCACAGAAAGAACAAAACCTGAATGTGAAATACTATGATGTATTATCCTGGAACTAAATTAATATCGCCACATTCTCTTCTAAAGAAATCAATATAAATCCTATTCTGTTTTCTCACTTTTCTTTCTTCTGGTCGTTAGACCAGATTAAAATTCTAATATATTCTATCTGCATTTCGATCTTTGAACATGACATGCAAATATTAACAACCTTATACATGGCATTACATTTATATGTATATTATATGTTATATAATACACACACACACAAACGTCTAAAGAGCATCACACCTAGTGAAAGTAAGGTACTTATACCTGATTTCAAAGCCTTCCTAACTACCTTCACTGAACCCTCTTTCACAATTAATTTAAATTTAAAAAGTAATGTTAAAACTAGAAGTTCTTTTCTGGTCGTATCAGTCATAATTCAGCTTTTCTCTTTTTTTTTTTTCTTTCCTTTTTTAATTTTTTTTTTATTTCAAGGAGAATTCTTAGCTTTTATTGACTTGCTAAAATAAAACTAGAACCACTGCTAAAGATTTTAAAATACACATTCTGGAAATAGTCACAGGTCTTTTATTCAATGTTTCTTGCCTTTATTTCCTTTAAATAAAATAGTTTCCATTTCACAAGTCTAAGCAAATATCATGAGCAATTTATATGAAAAAGGTAACAATTTAGAGACTAAATATATGCATTTTACATGCTGACTGCAGAAAAGATGGAAATTTCATCTGAGCTCTTTATCTGCCACTTACTATTCTTGGAATAATGGCTGATAATGATAGAAATCACATTGGATAACAGCACTATTAACTTCTCCCATGTTAGCTTACACTCTACATATGGGCTCTTTCTGTAAATTTGTTAAGTTCTATATGAGTTTTCTATGCAAAAAAAGAAAGAAAGAAAAAGAAAAGAAGCATGACAATATGACAATTTGGGGTTTGAATCATGAGCCACAAACATTCACCAGCTTAAGAATTGCTTCCATCTTCACTATTCTTTTATTAAAACTGAAAAAACATCTTGTCTTCCTATCAAATTATAATTTTGTTTTTCACAATTTTTTGAACCTTATTGATGAAATATCTTGTGAATCTAGTGAGTCATTAAGTGATACAATACTCATTTGATGTATTTATGTTTCTCAACTGAAGTGAGGCCAAGAAACAGGATGACGGTGATACACAAGTCCTTTCAGAGGAACAATTTCATAGACTCCCAGGGCATTATTCATCCAACATTAATGTGAATTAATGAGCATTTTTATTAAAGATACAAAACTGTCTTGAGTAAAATGTCTTAAGTGAAAAGTTATTGAGCTTCTGTTTGTTTGGGGGTGGGGTGGTAAAGACACCATTAACCTATAGAAAAAATACTAATTGGAAAAATTGGACCTCCAATTAGTTATGCAACTTTTTTCCCTGAGGAATTTATATTGGCCAGTTTCTGGTTTTCAAATGATGAATCATAGGACCTTTGCAGAAAAAAAACAATGCCTACTTCTCTTGAGCCAAGATGATTACAGCTGGAAGGAATGGATTCATTTCTTGAAGATGAAGAAGTTGAGACATAGTCATTATAACTTGAATAGAAAGAGATCTGCTTCCTAAGAGATACAGTATTTCTTTTTTCTTTTCCTTTTTTTTTCCATATTGAAGTTTAACTGTTGACACAAATAATTTGTTGCAATGGTTCTCAATTTCTTGTGTATAAATGATCCTTAACTTAAATCAACAGAATACATTCCAAAGGTGCATTTTTAACTCAGTTATTGGGAGCTCAGACATATTTTACTAGAGAAAAAATGTTATGAATGTTGTTTAGGCAGCTAAGACCTCAACTAATTTCATACTCTCAATCACTTCAATGTGTGTTTGTCAAGCAACAATCAGACACAATCTAAGAAATGTGGGATGCTAATGTACTAGATAAGGCCTGTCTCCTCAAGAAGCTCAGAATTTATACCTAGGATACTTAGGCTTTTCAACATTGACCTATAGAAATAATAACAGCAAAATATTTTGACATGCTATTGAATTCAATTTCCTAGTAATTTTTTAAGTTTTTTGTATCTATGTTCATAAGGTATGTTGACCTTCCATTTTCTTTTTTTGTTGTATTCTTTTCTGGGTTTATATCAAGGTGACACCATCTTCATAGAATGAGTTGGGGAGGCTTCCCTCTTTCTCTATGTTACAGAATAATTTCTTCAGTATGGATACTTCAGTCTCACTGTTCATATCTTCCAGATTAAGTCATGGTATTTGTGTGTTTCCAGAAAATTATATATTTCCTCTGTGTTTAATGGTTACTGGCATAGAGATTCTCAGAGTGCTTATAGATGGTATTTTGCATTTCTATGGTATCACTTGTAGATCGCTTTTGTTAGTCTTATTTCCTTCTTAATCAAGCAAGTGGTTTATCAATTATGTTTATCTTTTCAAAGGACCAACTTTTGTTTCATCCTTAGAATTGTTTTATTGTTTTCCATCCTGCTTAGTTCTGCTCTGACCTTAGTTATTTCTTTACATCTGCTGGATTTAGGTTTGGGTTGCTATTCCTTTACTAGTTCCCTGAGATGTCCCATTAGATTCTTAATTTGTGATCTTTCTATCTTTTGATGTAGTCATTTAAGGCTATGAATTTTCCCTCAAGAACTTCTTTTTCTAAATCTCATAGATTTTGATAGTTTGTGCCCCCTTTGTTGTTCAGACTGAAAATTTTTCATTTTCATTTCTTTACTGACCTAATAACCATTCGGTATCAGGTTAATTTCCATGACTTTGTGTAGAACTGAATGTTTTTCTAGGAAGTGATTTCTAGTTTCTAGTGAATAGTTTCATGACTATTCACATTGATTGCTAGGAAGATATGTTCTCAGGGATTCAAGGATAGTTGAATACACAATCTATAAATATAATTCACCACTTAAACAGAAGCAAAAAGAAAGACCATGAAAATCTCAATAGATACCAGGAAAACTTTTTGGCAAAATCTAGCACAAATTCATAATAAAACCTTCAACAAATTAGACATAAAAACCCCTCAAAATTCATTATATCCTATGATTGCATTAATGTACACTGCTATGATTTAATTAAAAAAATCTCAAAATTATAAAAGCGATACGTGAACAAACCCATAGTCAATATCATGCTAAATTAGGAAAAGTTGAAGACATTTACCTTTAGAACTGGAACAAGATAAGGATATCCACCATTGCTACTCCTATGAAACATAGTGCTGGAAATCCTAGCCAGAGCAATCAGGAAAGAGAAAGAAATAAAATGTACTTAAATTGGGAAAGAAGAGGTCAAACAGTCATTTTTGCTGATAATATGATCTTAAATCTAGAAAACTCCAAACGCCTTATCAAAAGACTCCTGGGATTGACAAATAAATAAATTCAGCAGTCTCAGGTTACAAAACCAAGGTACAAAAATAAGTAACATTTTTCACAAACCAATTATAGTCAAACTGAGAATCAAATCAAAGACTCAATACCATTCAAAATAGCTACAAAGAAAATAAAATATGTAGGAATATATTTAACCAAGAAGATGAACAATCTCTACAAAGAGAACTGTGAAACACAGAAGAAAGAAATTACAGATAACACATACAAATGGAAAATATATCTTGTTCATGGATCAGTAGAATCAATATTGTTAAAATGTCCATAGTACCCAAAGTTACTTACAGAGTCAATGCAATCCCTATTAAGTTACCAATGTCATATTTCATAGATCCAGAAAAAATAACTCTATGCTTTGTTTGGAATCAGAAAAGAACCCTAATAGCCAAAGCAATCTTAAGCAAAAAGAGTAAATCTGGAGGCATTACATTACCATACTTCAAACTATACTATAAAGGTACAGTAACCAAAACAACAAAGTATTGCTACAAATCCTCTATCAGAATAGAGAACCCAGATATAAAACCATCCACATACAGCCAATTGATCTTTGACAAAGTAGTCAACAATATACACTACAGAGAAGAGGCACTATTTAATAAACAGAATAAACAGAAAAAATGGATAGCCACATACAGAAAAGTGAAACAAGATCCACATCTCTCATCACTCACAAAATTTAATTCAAGACAGATAAAGGACTTAAACCTAAGGCATGAATCTACACAAATTTTAGAGAAAATTGGAGGAAATACTCTTCTAGATATTGGCCCAGGTAATGAATTTATGATAAAGATCCCAATGACAATTAATAAATGGGGCTTGAGGAAGAGGGAGGGAAGGAGTGGGGGAAGGATGAGTGAAGGGAGGGTAATTGGTGGGGTCACACCTACGGTGCATCTTACAAGGGTACATGTGAAATTTACTAGGTATAAAATATAAATGTCTTAACACAATAACTAAGAAAATGCTGTGAAGGCTATATTAACCAGTTCAATGAAAACATTTCAAATTGTATATAAAACCAGCACACTGCACCCCATAATTGCATTAATGTACACAGCTATGATTTAATAAAATAAATAAATAGGACTTGATTAAACTAAAAAGCTTCTACACAGCTAAGGAAATAACCAACAGAACAAATAGAAAACCTACATAATGGGGAAAAATATACACCCAATAAAGGGCTAAAACCCAGAATCTACAAAAAACTCAAGAAAATCAGAGAGAAAAAATAAACTCTAAAAAAAAAGTGGGCAAAAGACATGAACACATGCTTTTCAAAAAAAAAAAAAAGAGAAATGGCCAATAAATATATGAAAAAATGTCCAGCATCACTAATCATGACAAAAATCCCAAAGTAAAACCATAATGAGATATCACCTAACCCCTGTTAGAATGGCTTTTGTTAAAAAGCCCCAAAATAATAGATGCTGACATGGATACAAAGAGGCAGGATTTCTCATACACTATTGACAGGATGACAAATTAGTACAACCTCTATGGAAAACAATATAGAGATTCCTCAAAGAACAAAAAAGCAGACCTATCATTGGATCCAGCAATCCCACCACTGGTATCTACCCAAAAAAAAAGAAATAATTTTGTCAAAAAGACACCTTCACTCAAATATTTATTGTAGCCCATTTCACAATTGCAAAGATGTGGCATCAACACAAGTGCATGTCCATTCATGAATGAATTATAAAAGTGTGTATACATCCTGAAGTACTACTCAGCCATAAAAAGGATGACTTAATGTCTTTTACAACATTCCAAATGGAATTGGAGGCCATTATCCTAAGTGAATTGTCTAAAGAATGAAATAGCAAACCCCACATGTACTCTCTATTAAATTAGAACCAATTAATGAGCACATTTATTCATCCAGGGAAGTAAAACTGGCTGAAAATCTAACAGGGAACATGGAAGAGATGGGAAAACCTACCTAATGGGTACTATACAGCAATTACACAAGCATTACAAAAGCCACCCATGTAAACAAAAACATTTGTACCTCCTTAATATTTTGAAATAAATAAGTAAATAAACAGATAGAAATTCTGGGCAGATAATTCAGTTAAACTAAAACAAAAAGCCTTTAATCAAGTATACTGATGTTCTACCATTACCAAAATTGATCTAAATTTATTTACATTTCTCTCATACAACAGTGAGACAAGAGGGATACAGAAAGATCTTTAGGTGTTTCAAGTATTCCAGAGTTGTTTCTTTTTCTTTTTCATTTCTTTTCTTTCTTTCTTTTTTTTTTTTCTTCATTTACTATAGCATAAAAATCTCAAGGAAGCTGAAGTACCATGTTGCCAGGCTTCCCATGGCCTGCAAAGGAATTAGGGTACAGTGGTAGAAGAAGGGCTATGGTTAAAGCCACCACTCCTGCCAATCTTGGGATTACACGGTGGCTCAGTTTTTTGTAATGGAGGCAAGCATTTCTGATGATCCCTTCATAATTTATACTGAAATTATTCGAGATAAATTTTTCAAATGGAACAAATAGAAACTAAGGGGTATATAACCTGGCCTGCACAAATACAAGGACTGATAATTAATTTCACAAACTCATCCTAGAAAAAAATGCTGCACACCTTACTGCTGAATATCACTACAGTAACCTTTGAAGTACTCCTCTTTGGCCATCTGGTGACCATAGTCATGTTCAGCAGTGATGTATGTAGCATTTTTTCAGGACGAGTTTGCAACTATAATCATCAGACCTCATTAAGTGAGAGCTCTGATGGCCATTTCAGAAAAAAAAAGTTTCAAAATAAGACTGGATTTAGGAGCAAGATGGCAGACTACAGACATCTCTTTAACAGCCACTTGTAATGAGACCAGGGATAGAGGACTCTAGCCACCTCTGGCTGAGGTGCTCTGCCAAGAAACATCACTTTAGGGGCATTGAGAAATAGCAGAGATCTCTAGGAGCCAATGAGGGCGTCAGGAGCAGTAGAAGACCAGTAAAGAAGTTGAGTGCTTGTGTCCGCAGAGGCCGCCAGCCAGCCCTCAGGCAGCAGGCTAGAGACAAAGAAGGCCTGTACTGCAGTACTGTTTGTTTGTTTGTTTGTTTGTTTGTTTTGACTTGGGTAATCACCAGAGCTATCAGGGGAGAGCTTAAGGGAGTGAGTGATCTTGAAGAGCACCCAGTGGCCAGGATTGAGACATTGGATAGAGTTCACAGTGTTCAGCTGATATTATGGGAAGGTTGTCTGGGAGGAACAACCCACAGGGTTTTAGTGGAGGCCCATTCTGATGTACCTGCTGACCTGGGAAGCCACCCTTGGGGGGACTTGGGTGGATCCTGCTCCCCCAGGAAAGCCAGTTTGTGGCCAAGGGGCACTGTTTGGAAAGCTCAAGGTGTGTCTCTTAAGTAGACTGATGAGAGCTTCAGGTTCTTAACCTTGTGGAGATTGGAGGCAAATAAATCAGGAAGACAACACTGGGTCTCCACTGCAAGTAGATAGTGGCTTCCAGCCACCACCTTATACAGCAGAATCAGTGGCATTATTAGTGTCTCCTAACTCCAGAATGCCATCTGTTGCCCAGGCAATATTGTGTAATATTTTTCCCTTTGTTGTTGTTGTTTGTTTGTTGTTCTGTCTTTATTTTTTCAATTTTACTTTCTTGGACTCTATTTTTGCCTTTATTGCCATCAGAAACAGAAAAGGAGAAATAACAACAGATACCACAGAGATATAAGACATTATCTCTGACTACTACAGAAACTATACGTGCAGAAATTTGACAATGTGGAGGAAATGGATCGATTCATGGAATCACATCTTTTTCCTAGATTTAACTAAGAAGAAATAGATATTTTCAAAAGACCAATATGAAACACTGAGATTGAAGAAACAATAAAAAATCTTCCAACAACAACAACAAAAAAGCCCAGGACCAGATGGCTTCATACAAGAATTATATCAAACCTTCAAAGAAGAGCTGGTACCTATATTTCAGAACCTATTCTAATACATTGAGAAAGAAGGAACCTTCCCCAAAACATTCTATGAAGTAAACATCATTTTGATATCAAACCCAGGAAAGGATCTAACTAAAAAAGAAAACTACAGACCAATTTCACTAATGAATATATATGCAAAAACACTCAATAAAATTATAGGTAATAAATTACAGCAACCCATTAAAAAAATTATACATCACAATCAAATAGGCTTAATCCCAGGGGATGCAAGACTGCTTTCACGTACACAAATTCATAAAGGTAATTTACCATATCAATAGAAACAAAAATAAAAACCATATGATCCTCTCAATAGATGGACAAAAAGCATTTGACAAAATATAGCATCGTTTTCTAGCAAGACCACTTAGTAGAAGAGCCATGAATGGCACATTTTTTAAACTCATTGTAACATCTTAAACTCACACTAAATATCATATTAAATGGAGTAAAACTGAAAGCTTTTCCACTTAGAACTGGAACCACACAAAGTTGTCTACTATCACCACTACTATTCAAAATAGTTCTGGAAATTCTAGCCAATGCAATCAGGCAAGAGAAGGATATAAAGGGCAGCCAATGGGGGCAGAGGAGGTTGAACTCTTGCTCTTTCCAATTCTTATATTTAGAAAACTCCAGAGACTCAACCACAAGACTCCTGGAAGTGATCAAGAAATACAGTTACATCTCTGGGTATAAAATCAAGGTTCACAAATAAGTAGCCTTTGTATATGCCAATAACATCCAAGTTGAGAAGCAAATCAAAGACACAATTCCCTTCATGGTAGCTTCAAAGAAAATGAAGTACTTAGGAATATGCTTAACAGAAGCAGTGAAGGACCTCTACAAAGAGAAATATGAAACCCTAAGAAAAGAAATAACAGATGACATTAACAAATGGAAGAACATACCATGGACTTGGCTGGGAAGAGTCAACATTATTAAAATTTCTACTATCCAAAGTGATCTATAGATTTAATGAAATCCCCATTAAATTACCAACAGTATACTTTGAAGACCTGGAAAAAATAATTCCTTGTTTCATATGAAACCAGAAAAAAACCATATAGCCAAGGCAGTTCTTAGTAATAAAAAAAAAAAAATCTGGAGGCATCACTCTATCAGACTTCAGGTTATATTACAAGTCCATAGCAAGAATCAAAACAGCATGGTATTGGCACAAAAATAGAGACACAGACATATGGAACAGAATAAGACCAGTCTCTCATCACCATCTGATCTTCCGTCAACTAAACAAAAGCATACAGTGGAGAAAATAATCCCTATTTAATAAATGTTGCTGGGAGAACTGGATAACCATATGTAGAAAGAATGAACTGGACCCACACCTTTCATCACTTACAAAAATTGACTCAAGATGGATAAAAAATTTAAATCTAAGACATGAAAGAATAAAAATCCTGTAAGAAAACATGGGAAAAACTCTTATGGATGTTGGCCTGGGGAAAGATTTTATGAAGAAGACTTCAGTGGCAATGGCACAACAACAAAAATAAATAAATGGTACTTTAATTAAGCTGAAAAGCTTCTGCACAGCTAAGGACATAACAATTAAAGCCAATAGAAACCTTCAGAATGAGAAATGTATTTTATGTTATCAGTCTTAAAAAGTGTTGATAACTAGAATCTACAGAGAACAAAAATTAATCAACAAAAATAGAGCAAACCGGCTCGGCGCCTGTGGCTCAGCGGGCTAAGGTGCCAGCCATGTAAGCCTGAGCTGGCGGGTTCGAATCCAGCCTGGGCCCGCCAATCAACAATGATGGCTGCAACCCAAACAAAAATAGCCGGGCGTTGTGGCTGGAGCCCGTACTCCCAGCTACTTGGGAGGCAAAGGCAGGAGACTCGCTTGAGCCCAGGAATTGGAGGTTGCTGTGAGCTGTAATGCCATGACACACTACCCAGGGCGACAGCTTGAGGCTCTGTCTCAAAAAAAAAAAAAAAATTGAGCAAACCATTCCATCTATCAATGGGCAAGAAACATGAACAGAACCTGCTCTGATGAAGACAGACAAATGGCTAACAAACATATGAAAAAAAATGCTCATTTTTTCTAATAATCAGAGAAATGTAAATCAAAAACACCCTAAGATTACACCTAACCCTAGTGAGAACAGTCCATATCACAAAGTCCCAAAGCTGCAGATGTTGGCACAGATGTGGAAAGAAAGGAACATTTTTATACTGTTGGTGGGACTGCCACCTCATACAGGTTCTTTGTAGAGAAGTATGAAGAATCCACAAAGAACTCAAAATAGATCTTCCATTTTATCACACTTACCCAGAAGAAAAAAAAAAACATTTTATCATAAGGATATTTGCACTAGATTGTTTATTACAGATCAATTTGCCAAGATGTGGAAATAACCTAAATGCCTATCAACCCAGGAATTGATCAATAAACTGTGGTGCATGTATACCTTGTAATACTACTCAGCCATAAAAAATACCAAGACTTTATGTCTCTTATATTAACCTGGATGCAGCTAAAACACATTCTTCTTAGTAAAGTATCACAAGAATGGGAAAGCAAGTATCCAACGTACTCAATACTAATATGAAGCCAGTTGACCAATCTAATGCACGCCCACTCAAGAGAAAAACTCAATTCAATTCACAATAAGGGAGGGTAAAGAAGAGAGGAGAAGGGAGGAGGAGGGGGGGTTGGTGTGCTCCCACTTAATGGGCACAATGTGAGGGTATATGGCACATCTCAAGGGGGCAGGACACACCTACAACAGAGACTCTACCTAACACACGCAAACATTGTAACCTAATTCTTTGTACCCTTTAAATTAATCTGAAATTAAAAAAAAAAAAAAGTTCCAAAATTGCTTTAGGGGTAAACTGGAACTGGTACCTTCCAAGTGGAGTACTTTGAAGGTGACTGGAATGATACTCAACAATAAGCTATGTGGCACTTTTTCTAGGATGAGTCACTAACTTAATTGTTCAACTTCCTATACAATGTTTAGAGTGTATTTGTGCTGTTTTTTCCCTTTTTTTTTTTTTTTTTTTATATGGGGACTTGATCTGTCAACTAGGTTAAAGTTCACTGGCACAACAATGACTCTCTACAGCTTTGAACTCCTCGCTTCAAACAAAGCTCCTGCCTCAGCCTCCCAAGTAGTTAGGACTACAGGCACATGCCACCAGGCCCAGCTAATGATTTTATTTATTTATTTATTTATTTAGTAGATATAGGGTGGTGCCCAGGGTGGTCTAGACTTCTTAGCCTCAAGTGATTCTCCTGCCTTGGCCTCCCAAAGTGCTGGGTTTGCAGGCATGAGCCACCATGCCCAGCCTGTTGCTTTTTTAAAATATATTTTCAACATTACCTCTGATATTTTATAGAATTGTCTCTTTTAAATTAGCACAGCAATAGTTTGGCCTTTTACATAGTGTTTTATGAAATCTAACTTCGGTTCCAAAGTTACTGACTTTCAGGTGAATTATCCAGCACTTGTTCTAGCTCTACTACTTAGTAAATACTATTGATATTGTTAAAGGATAATTTTAAAGATTTTGAAATATGGTAACTATTAAGCTTGATATAGTGACTAAAAACTTCTGCCTAAGAAGTGCCAGTCTGTGCAGAACTGTGACACAATCAGCAGTCATTTCTACTTACCAGGTATTGGAATGGCCTAGTTTGCCATGTGCTGGACTGTGTCAGCATTGACATTGATTCTGAGGGTTTTGTTTATGGGTTTAGTTTGGAGCATAGAGAAAGCAGGGCTTCCTTCAGCAGTGATGTATGTTGCACCATGAAAGCAGGGCTTCTTTCATGGTCTATCTTTATGTGGAAAATATAAGTGCTATCTGATCTTCTAGGTTGTAAGAAAGAGGTTTCAAAAAGTTACCACAGAGATGTCATTTGATCTCCAATTCAATATCTCAATAAAATTTGACTAATATTTTAAATAAGAACATTTCAAATTATCATAATTCAAATTCTAGGAGTCTTCACATAGCAAGTTTTCTATTCATATCCACACCATATGGCCTGAGAAACATGGTTTATACAGTTGACTTCCCAATGGGGAAAGAGTTGACCAGATGGAAGAAGAAAGGTTTGAACCTGAAGCCTGACTTGGTTCAGTAAGTGTCATTGCCCAGGCTTCTGCCCAGTGTGCCACAGAGAGGCTGAGTCTCCTTCTTGCAAGTCCAGTGTATCTGGAAACCTGAGCCTAATGAAGAAGTTAATGGAAAATCAGGCAGGAGTTTGATAAACATAAATTTAGCACCACCAGGGATAGTCTTTAGGAAAAAGGTTTAAGAGTCTCTTTATGCAGGACCAGTTTAGCTCTGCTTGGACATAGTGCAATGTTAAAATTAGTATAGTAAAAACACTGATAAAAGGGAATGTATAAAAATGCTGAACCTCTAAAAATGTGAGTTATGTAAAAATGTATCCCTAGAAGGCTGCGGAATATAACCTAAGGCTTTTCTTTGAGCCCGAATTGTGACTGGTACTTTTTTTAATACCTCTTTTTCTATTTTCAGTAAATCTTAAATTTTTATCATTTTTCTATTGTACTCGGTTTTTCTATGCTTTATCTCACAACTGGTAAAGAAAAAGAAAGCATATACACCTTTCTGTACATAATCCCAGTGACATTATTAAAACTCTATTCATAATTTCCCCCACTTAAACATGATGCTTTCATTAATACCTCTTGGGATTAACTAGTGGGATTACGGCTATGAAAATCTATGCAGACAATTCTATATGCTTTTCCAGCAATACCCAGAGATTCTTCCTCTTAAATGTTTTGCAGCATAAGGCTACTGACAGAATATTCCTTTGGAATTTAGTTCTAGATCATTACCTTATCTTTCTATGTATTGAATTACACATACCTCTTATTTACATATACTTGTTTTGGTCAGCTGATTTCCTCAGTTTGATTCATTCTTTATTCTTAACTTCTCCCACATTCTATATCATTAGTACCTTCTGTCAAGTCAATGCATGTTTCATTTTGCAAGCAATTTCCCTTTAATATTTCTTGTGAGGTTCTTTAAAATGTTTTTAAATCTCTTTTATATTATTTATTTCAGTAAAAATAATAAACAAAGTTTCCTAAAAGTGGTATCTTCGGGGCCTATTGCTCTCACTGCCTTTTTTTCCTTTTTTATTTTCTTCTTTTTTTTTGAGACAGAGTCTCATTATATCACCCTTGGTAGAGTGCTGTGGAATCACAGCTCACAGCAACCTCAAACTCTTGGGCTTAAGAGAGTCTCCTACCTCAGCCTCCCAAGTAGCTGGGACTAGAGGTACCTGCCACAAAACACCTAGATATTTTTTGCTGCAATTGTCTTTGATATTTAGCTGGCTTGGACTGGTTTCCAACGCACCAGCCTCAGGATATGTGGCTGGCACCGTAACCACTATGTTACAGGCAAGAGCCAGGAGATTAACGTTTGTTTGTTTGTTTGTTTGTTTTTTATTGAGACAGAGTCTCACTATGTTGCCCTCAGTAGAGTGCTGTGGCATCACAGTTCACAACAACCTCCAACTCTTGGGCTTAATCGATTCTCTTGCCTCAGCCTCCCAAGTACCTGGGGACTACGGGCACACCACCTTTTAATCATGAGGACCATTTTTTGTAACTAAACATCTGTGATTTTTTTCTAAGACTCTCTGTTTTATATAGAATTAGATACCAACCAAAAAAAGAAAGAAAGAAAAGAAACTGTTGTGTTTGGAACATAGCATTTATCTAATTATGTCTGGAATACTCAAAAATTACATAATCCTTTGTAACATTTTTGTAGATAATTTTCTTGTGAAATGATTAGTGTTCAATTTTTCCCCTCTAGAATATCCATGGTTAGCCATCTCCCCACACTGACCATCTCCTTAAGTTGACCTAATTTTCATAGACCAGACATGTGCCAAGTATAATCAATGGCTGTTTCTTATGTTGATCTCCTCCATATGTTGACCAGTTTGTTACAGTCCCTTGAATGGTCAGCTTACAGAGGTCTACTGTAGTTCTAAATTATGTTATAGAATTTTCCTTATTTCAATCAAATATAATTCCATAATTATATACACACACATATACATGTAGTTTGGAGATATAGTGTCTCTCTGTTGCCATTGGTAGAGTGCAGTGGTGTCATCCTAGCTTGCTACAACCTCCAACCCTTGGACTCAAGCAACCTGCCTGCCTCAGCCTCCCAAATGGCTGAAACTACAAGTGAACACCATTTCTGGCTAATTTTTCTGTTTTTAGTAAAGATGGGCTTCTGGGTCTCACTTTTACTTGGGCAGGTTTCAAACTTCTGAATTCAAGGAATCCTCCCACCACAGCTTCCCAGAGTGCTAGGATTATACAGTGTAAACCACTATACCCAGCCCACAAAGGTATTGATTTCTAAGATCACCTACTGAGATCTAAACCAGACAACAAAAACAAAAAAAAAAATTTTTTTTTTTTTTTGAGACAGAGTCCCACTATGTCACCCTCGGTAGAGTTCTCTGGAATCACAGCTCACAGCAATCTCAAACTCTTGGGCTTAAGCCTTGCCTCAAGCCTCCTGAGTAGGTGGGACTACAGTCACCTGCCACAACACCCAACTATTTTTTGGTTGTTGTTGTCATTGTTGTTTGGCAGGCCCGGGTTGGGTTCGAACCTGTCGGTTCCTATGTATGTGGCTGGCGCCTAGCCGCTGAGCTGTAGGTGCCAAGCCCCTATGTTCTATAATTAAAAGAACTGGGAGATCCTCATTTGACTGTGAACTTCTAGAGTCCATCTTATTTACCTTTGTAACATCAGTAACCTTTTGGAAAGTGGTCTTCCTAGCAGCATATATTTATCAAGTTGGCTTTTGAATACATTAATTTTTCCCCAACAGTTTTAGTACATTCCTCATTTCCTATTAATTTCACTGCCACCTTCGGGTTCTCAATCTGTTCTCATATCACATTTCATAACGCATTCTTGATTGTGATTTAAACATATTTTGCTATTTTTAACCACATTTTCTTATGTATTATCTGTTTGAGGTAGAAAATTGGGAAATACAAAATCAAAATTTTTTTGAATTCTCACCCAGAGATAGTCACGATGAATATTTTAGTGGATTTACTATGTCTTTTCCCTCTGCATATAGATGCTACAAATACATATTATCTGTATTTTCAAAAATTGGGTTCATATTACACATGCTATTTTGAAACATTGAAAAGCATACAACCATAGCATCATTTTCAATAATGGCATTTTTTTTTACCATAGACTCATATAAATTATTTTTTCAAATGTTGTCTATAATGGCATCCGATGTCTCTGAGCACATAAGTTTCTTAGGATTTTCCTGCACATAACTTTTAAAAACTGGAACATATCTTACAAAAAAATATGAATTTCCAGTTTCTTTTGATAAATCAAAGACCCTGGCAGTTCTCAGCCAATATCCTCCCGTAGCAGCACGTGCTGGAGTTGCCTACTTGGTCGGCCTCATTCCTCGACTGCCACCCTCCCGTTTGTCCTACCTCCCCAGCCTACTGTGCTAATTTCAGTTACCTTTGAATAAATAATACCTTGTGTTGGGGGATTTTTCACTAAGACCAAAGCCTTATGATGTATTTATCTTTGTATGCTCTTCTGACATCTTTTTCCTGCAGATAAGTACCTGGGAGTGGAATTGCTGGGTCAAAAGTTGTTTTTAAGTCTGTTGATTCCTATCACCAAATTTCTAACTAAAAAAATGTTCTACTTATGCTCTCCTACCATCACAGCCTAGGAGTACCCACTCACTAGCCTTCCTCATGACACGAGGCATGGTCATTCTGCTTAAGCATTTCCGATCTGGAAAAAATAAACGCCATGATAATGCTCACTGTTGGCAAGGGTGTGGCGGAGGTGAAATAGCCTACATATACTGGCATAAGTCTGCATTTCCCTGGCAGTTTGCCTGTATTATAAGTATTACATGTCTTCTCTCTGCTAAGATTATAATTTCTAAAATATCTTTAGAAATTCATTTTTATATTCATAATAATATAAAACTATACTTTGCCACAGATTTCCTGGCTGCACTTATATTACATTAACCTTATTAGGTAACCGAGGAGAATTAACAAAGAAGGATAAACTAAAACTATTTTTGCCTTTTTCATCCCTTAACTTAAATCATATATGAATGGAAATGTCACAAAGGACTTCTTTGATTGTTGATATTATGTGACACACCCGGTTTAACAAGTTCTTGAGGGAAGAATTACTAATTATGGGGGTATGTTGGTTTCTACCTATCACGAACTATTACAAATAGTTCTAACGGTGGGAAACTGTGAAGGAAACAGATTGCAATCATTACAGTCTCAATTTTTTTAGTACAAATTATGGGCATCTCCATCATTTAGCCCAATCCTAAACTGTAATTTTTGAGGCCTAGAAATGCTTTGTCTTTCACAGTCATCTTTTAGACTGATAGAGGTGCCTAATATATATTTATTAAATCTAACGTCATGAATAAACAAATCAGTTAAGACTGAAAGCCTTTTTTATGATTTTTAAATATTAAATTGCAATTAAATATTTGATTAAAATTTAATAGAAGGGACAATTTTTGATTCATTGTTAAATCAAACGTAAATGGTCTGATAGGTTGAGTGATACATTTGACTTAATATCTAAATAAAATTTTCTCAAAATTCTTGCAATAGGTTTCTGAGTTAACTACAGAGATATAACAATATCTTAATTCTTAAGGAACAAATTGACATTTAATTAACACTCTTTTACCTAAATTAAATACTTAGCTTAGCCACCTAATTGGAAGTGTTTCTCTGGTACTTTTTTTTATATATAGCATTTCTACATGGCAAACTTCTAATTATTATTGAAAATATAAAAAGACACATGTCTGTGTATATTTAAAAATTGTTATTAATGATTTTTTTTACTTGTTTAGATATTCCTTATGTTATAACTCGGGTTATTGTCTTTCTAGGGATATTAGTATGTCACATAGCAAATTCAGTTTGCTCAGGGGGGTTCAGAAGGATTGTAGCAACAGCTGGCCCACCTGGGGGGCACACATATCTGATGTTGAGTGTTATTATATGTGCAAGCACCTTCAGACTTTCCTTTATATTCATAATAAGAGTAGACCAATAACATAGTTGTGACACTTTGTCTAGTTTGGGTAGACTTTTTGTGTCTTACCCAAATTTCCCCTCCATGACATTTAGGTCTATATTTGCTCACGACCCTAATCAATTCAGAATCTCATTATGCAAGAAAAAAGACTTCACTTTTGAAATAACAAAATAAATGATGTGTTTAAAAGAATGTGCTCTAGTTTCTTTTTAAAAAACCCTTATAGTTAATATTTAATGTGTTCAAATCATTTTATCAGCTCTATTTATGTATATGTGTATTATATGTGTATTATACACATGTATATAATACACATACATATTCTATCCCTTAGGATATAGTCAAAGCTATGGAATATTTTTTAGCATTTGAAGATTGAGCTATTTGAAAGAAATTAAGAATTAACAAGTAAATAGCTCAAAATACATCTATGAAAATTTCTAAAAGGAGAAAGCTCTCTGCTGGTAAAATATACATTGGAGGAATTCTATTGTTTCTTCCCTGGTAACATCTTGGGAGCCATAGCAACATCCCAACCAAAGAGGAGCCTCTTGTCTACCTTCAGAAGATGCTGATGAAACGTACTAACACCAGCTACACTTCAACATCATTAGCAATGAAAGTTCTTTTCCCAAGAAATAATAGAAGCAGAGATGAGCTAAGGTTATGTTACAAATCATATTTTGAATTGTGGATCTTTTCAGGTGACTAAGCTGAAGGGTGGAAGATGATAAGCCGTTTGCCATTTAATCCATTTCATTTAAAGGATCACTAGCTATATTTAATGACATCCAGAAATAAACTCTTCAGATGCTGAAATGCTAGGTTGGGAAAGCAGGCAATAGAAGCAAGAAGGTTATTTCAGTTTTATTTCATTTTCTTGAAGGGCAACAAGGCAGCCTCTCACTCATAACAAGAACCTGACCCCAAAGTTACAGAAGATAAAAGACTATTCCAGGCCTGTGGAACCCAAGCTGACTATTGATATCTATCCACAGTAGCCACAAATTGTTTCCTTTTATAGAAATTCAAGACAGAAATTTATTATGTATTTTTTATTGGAAATTCAGAAATTTTAAAGCTGCTTTGAAAAATACTTCAGTACAATCTTATCTTTCTCATAATTAAAAAAAGAAATGACATCTGATATTAGGTGGAATGTAAGTATGTGATAAAGTAATAAGGAGTATTTTTCTAACCCACGAAGTTAGGAATTGTTATTAATTCATCTAAATGATGTGAAATTGTATAGGGCGGCACCTGTGGCTCAAAGGAGTAGGGAGTTGGTCCCATATGCCAGAGGTGGTGGGTTCAATCCCAGCCCTAGCCAAAAACTGCAAAAAAAAAAGATGTGAAATTTTATATTTTATGGAACAAAGCATAAGCAAAACAAATACTTGATATGGGGCAAAAAGTTCCTAGTGATTGCATAATACAATTTTCAAAGGACTCGAGACTCAACAGAGACTTACTTTGTTGAGCACTTTCAACACCCATTGTTAACTGGGCCTCTTAATTCAACAGTAGCTCAAATACATTGTCAAACTACGTAAGAACATTAAGTATAATGTTACTTACACTTTCTCCTTGTGTATCTTTATCTTGAATTTGCATGAGTATCTGTTTTATGCTTTTTGGCTTCAGGTGCAAAAACACCCACTTAGATAATAATCCGTCAAGAAGCTGTCTTTGTCTCAAAGGAGTATGGCACCAGCCCCATATGCCAGAGGTGGCGGGTTCAAACCCAGCCCTGGACAAAAACTGCAAAAAAAAAAAAAAAAAAAAAGAAGCTGTCTTTAATAATTAGGTAGCTACTGCACAGCTAGGTGAGTTAGCTGGAGTTGGTTGCAAAGGAAGGTGGGTTAGCTAGAGTTGGTGTATAGACTTTTTAAAATAATTTTTAATAGAATTAAATGGATGTCTCTATTATAACACTGAATATTTCCTAATGCATTTCTTCCTTTCTGGAACCCCTGTGGTAAATACTAAAATCTCTGGTTGACTCGTGTGGAGCCCATTCAGTCATAGTGAGGTGATAGCTGAATTTCACAACCAGAAGTTACCCAGGGACACAAAGCAGAGACAGGGCCTGTTAAAGACCGTCATGTCAGAATTACCTGCAGTCCTTTGTGAAAATGCACGTGCAGAGGGTGCTCATTGGACTTTTGTAGTAGGTTTCCCCGGCAGGTAAAGGTAGGAGAGAATGGCACGTCCCACAGCCTGAGACTCAGTGCCCCTACGAGCCACTGTTGTTAACTGTGAATATGTGGTAACCCTTAGAAATGTTGGTGTAGAAAAAAGTTGAGAACGACGTTTCTAAATCCCACCCAGAAATATACTTACAGCTCTGTTCTCTTCAGACACCATGCCTGGTACAAATTAAATGCTCAGAAAATATCAAGTAAACAAGTAAATCAAGACATGAATATATTTGAGCTTTTCACATAATCTGATCATTTAAACACTTGCTTTCCCGTCTAAAATTCTTAAAGTCATCATGGTGGAATGAGCGATTGCACAATCAGTACTGCTCCTAGCCACCTAAACTGACCTGAGATCTCCACCAGTGAAACGGGAAATGAATATGAGTTCTTTGATGTCTCAGCTAAATGAGAACTCAGTCTCCTCAAAGGTCCTATGTTCCACCCATAGCTTATTCTCCCAGACACCGTATCCCTGTACTGTCAGAGCTGGCTCAGGAAGGGTGGGAAGGATGAACTATCCCTCTCCTATCCAGGGTCCTTCTACCAGCCAACAGCCCCACATGCTTCTTTAGCTCTAATTTCAGTCTCTAATGAAAGTGATCGGGGAGAAGTCAACATGACGAAAGGAACTAGTAGCTCCTCATGGCTGAGACGGCAAGCTGACCCTGAAACGCGGTATCCCTCTCTTCCATGATATGAGTTGCTGTTGAAAAGTGGTTGCCAGCCCAGGCCTGCATTTCCAGCTCTTCTTACATCTAGGACAGGGTCCCAGTGACTAGTTCTTGCCAGTGGACTATCAACAGACTGCAACATGTTCCTTCTGGGCTGGAACAGTTTGAGTAGAAATTCCTTCTCCTCACTCCTCCTTTCTGCTTTTGCCAGCTGGATACCAGGAGACAAAGTCTTAAAAATTGGCAGAAGCACAGAATGGAAGGAGTCTACACCCTGGGAGCTATGTGTGGTGTAGAAGACGGTCACCTTCCAGCCGGGGACACCCTCGTTAGTCTCCTGCATGAATAAGAAATTAATCTGTGTTCTGTTAAGTCCCCGAACTTTGGGGATTTGTTGATGACAGCAGCAAGAATCATGCTGAGGAATACAGTCCCCCATCCATTGCACTCTTCGCTCCAGCAGTCAGAATCCATGTGCAGTGTCCCACATCGGCCATGCAATTTCACGCTTCTACATGTTTACATGTTCTGATCCCCTTACTTATAATACTTTTGTTTTTAGACAGAATTTCACTGCATCACCCTTGGTACAGTGCCATGGAGTGACAGCTCACAGCAACCTCAAACTCGTAGGCTCCAGCCATTCGCTTGCCTCAGCCTCCCAATAGCTGGGAATGCAGGCACCCTCCACAATGCCCGCTATTTTTTTTTGCAGTTGTCTGTTGTTTCGCTGGCCTGGGCAGGGTTTGAACCCGCCAGCCTCGGTGTATGTGGCTGGCGCTGTAACCACTGTGCTACAGGCACCAAGCCAACTTATAATTACCTTATTTTCTCTACCTAGTCCCTCTCCTTTTTTGATGCCCCCCTCTTTTTTCACTGACTCCTTTTAATCATTGAAAACCCAGCTCCTCAGCTTCTATGAAGCATGACTCTAACAGCAGGCTCTGTCCCTGGATACACTTTCCTAGTCTGCACCTAATCCCACTTTTGCACATGTCACAATATTTTAGAAGTCCGTGTTTATAAATATGTCAACCTTTTACAACATACCCATGTGTCAGGCTTCTACTCTCTAAAGCTCCTAGCAGAGTGGTGCATGTCAGGTTCCCATTTAATTGGGTTTTGTTTATTTTAAATTAATCTAATCCATGGAGATCAGAAACTGAGACTCTGTGAACTATTGGAAGATGGGCACAGCAACGAAGGGAGGGAACCCTGGTCTGTGCTCCCAATTCCTCATGAATAACAGCAATGCAAGCTTGCAAATAAGACAATCAAACATGTGCATGTCTTTAGATTTGTGTTAGCAGAAGTTAAAGGGAAACACAGATGCTTTCCCTTCATGTGGGACTGAGGCTTCCCTTAGTTGAGGCCAATGATTCCTCCTAAAACCTTTATGGCAGTGGGGTTTATATTTTAATATAAATGTCTCTTTTTAATGATCTGGTGCTTTTATCTGGAAATTTGTGGAGATTAAATGAGATAATGAACCTGAAACCATCTAGAAAAGGGCCTGGCACATAATGAGTAGTCAATAAATATTCAGTAAACACACTGACGGGACAATGGTAATGATGAAAACTACAACTAGTTTTGAAACCAAATCCATGTGTCTTTATATTATAAATGCTAACGCAGTTGTTCTTCATATTAATCCTTTTTTGAGGTAGGTTTGGAGGATACACGATACATGGAGACGGAAGAGTAAAATCATAAGGCCTTAGGAGATGACACGGCCCCTTGACAAACTTTCCTGGGCCTTTCATTCGTGCAAATTTGAGAGAGGTTGTTTTCAATTTAGAAAAAAAACTCGCATTTAATTTTTCTTTTTAGATTATATTTTATTCTACTGACTAGTTTCACACTGGTCCCCATAAAATGTATATTGTAAAAAAAAAAAAATACAAAACTCATTTGATAAGCCTATTACCTTATGTTCATGGCTGCCAGCTTTATTCTATTGAATTCAAATTTGCCCGTGGCAGTGCTCTGTATCTAATTTGTGACTTTTACAAGGTGAACCTTGCATCATTTTCCATTGCCTCTGCTTTCATTTATCTAAATGAAAACAGTTTCTCTTAATGCATAGGTTTGCTTGATAAGCCATTAATAGCACAGATCAGCCCTGAAATGCTCATAAAAAAGCATCACAATAAATATTTATTGTTGTTTCACCCAGACACACAAACCCTGCATATCTTTAATATGGCTGGCTACTTGGTTTCGCTTTTAATAGAGCTTATTTACTTGATTTCATTTTCTCAAATAATTGCTCTTCCTCTGAGGGTTATTGGAGGGGAAGGGCTGGTTGAAGAAGTGGAATGAATATTGAAATATGTGAGAATGAGGCTGATGGTGCATTTAAATTGATTAGAAGACTGAAATGAAATGAAGGTCAAGTGTTTTGTGCGTAGATGCATGAACTTGGGGAAGAATTTATCTAACTCAGAAAAATATCTGTGTTAAACATGCCATTTCATAAACATAGCTTAGGGAAAAACAAACAGAGTACTTAGCTGAATTTCACCAAGAATAAATCTCAAAGGGAAAAACAAATCACTGGAAGGCTTGTGGTATTTTCTTTCACTATACATCCTTTATGGTTGGTGCCCAGTATATTTTAAAACCATGTTTACATTCCAAATGCCTCTACTAGGTGATGACCAATACTTGCTCAACTTCAAACATAATTCTTTCTTAAGAGCTCTTTAAAACAATGAACCTTATTAAACAACATGAAAAAAAAATGTCTTTCTCATTGGCAGAACCCAGTGAAGGGCACTTCACCAGATATATGGTCCCTGAGAGTCCAGATTTCATGCTCTGATGGAAAAAGCCACAAGTCCTCACGCCAGGACACAAAGAGGGGACATTGGCCAGTGTGCACATCAGGGAAGACTTCCTTGGATGATGTAATAATTGAACTGAGTTTAAAGAATGTGACATACATGGGAACTAAAGCACAAAAAGAGAAGTGAGGAAATAGATTCTAAGGCAGAGAAAATTATCAACATTTCCCAGGGATGACAGAGCTTGGTCATGATGTGCAGGATAATTATTGCTATTTCTATATTGCTAGAACACTTTAAACTTCCTTTCCTTGACAGCATTTAAGGGCATTGTTTTGGGAATTGTATTTTTTTTAAATACTGATTTTTTTTTTAGCTGAGCTTATGTTTAGTTAAACCATGATTTTTTTAAGTATGTGTAAGTTTGAGAATGAAAAAGTAGAATAGGGTGACCCAGGGCAACAGAGAGAGACTCTGTCTCAAAAAAAAAAAAATCAAGAAAAGGCTCTAAATTTAATGTCTTGAGAGAAAATTTAGACAACTAGCCAAGAATTTATAATAAAAACTCTACAAACCCACACAGAAAGACAACTCTGCTGAAAAACAGAAGGTGATCATAGTATACACCACTATGTATACCACATAGTCACTCAGCTCCTAATGGTGTGTAGGGATGTTTATCTAACTAAACATTGACCTCACCCAAAATTACAAGATAAATACATTCAGAGGATAAATGGAAGGAACAAATGGGATGTGTGTGAGTTGCAGGGGCAGGAAAGCAGAGGAAAGTTCAATCTACATACTCCACAATGGAAAGTCCACACATGATGAAAAGTATGATTTATAGACATGAGTAACTACCAGCTACCTAAAGGAGATGAGCATGACTCCTTCTGAAAATCTGTACGAAATTAAGTTCTGCTGCTTTTATTACTGGAACCTTATTAAATTATTCAATTCTGAAACAAACAAACAACAAAAAAAACATGGAATACTCTTCCCAATGTCTTGTTACAAAATGAAAGTTACTATATTTATATATACCTACATTTATATTTGTTACATAACTACTAATGAAGGAGCTAATCAATTGTGGAGGTCATAAAAGGATAAAGGAATGCATTGAAAAAAATCAGGTTTCTTTTATACAAAATTATCACAAAAGGTAAGAAAACTTTTTTTTACTTGGAAACATTTCACTTGGCTTTTTGCAATTAAGAAAGAACTTGGGGTGAGTCAAGAATCTTTCTTTAAGAGAATGATGACTTTAAAGAAAGCTTTTTGAAAAAAACTGTAAATAAAAGTAAATTTAATCTATTTAAGCAAAGATTTGGGAAGCCCCTAGTGCATCATTTGAGTCAAATGAAAATTACCTCCTATAGATTTCTCTAGATATTTCCCTGAAAATAGTACCTTCTGGGAACCAAAAGAGACATGACCAATATTGAGGAAGCTCACCCGTAGTCTATAAAAAATATGTAGTTTATATTTCCATGGGGATTTCCTTTTTGATTGTATAATATTTTCTTGATAACAGAAGAGGTTTATTGTTTTACTTCCTCATACTTAACCCACTCAATTACAAGACTTCTATGACTTTTGCATTTATTCCAATTCCTAAAAAGTGATTATATGTAGCTCTTTTAATTAAAGCTCCCTAAATTGAAGAAGTAAATAATTTACATTTTATCAGAGGAGTTGAATCTGCAGAGGATTCTAGTTTTATAGTTGGAACCTAGTGCTAAAAACAATCTTAACCTTGTACAAGCAGACCTCTAAAGATCTCATTTCTCTAATTATAATAAGATTGAGCGAGCTAAAAATTATTAAAAATTATTAGCTAAAAAAGCTAAAAACTTTTATGATAAACAACAGGCAATATAGTAAACTGGCCTCCATAACCGTATGAATAGATATTGGCCCCATAATTAGATTGTGACCTCCTCGAAGTCAGGAATTACTGTGTGATACATCAGAAACTAATTTTCCCTTTTGAAAAACTCGTATTTCCAATTTGTGTATTTGTCAACACATGCTGGGTAGTGTCCAGTTATTTTTTGGACTAACTATCCACTGAGGGAAGGGGAAAACCATGGTGGATCCTCGGCTCAAGATAACACTGGCTCAGGCACCTAAAGCACCACCACAGTCCACCTGTCAGGGCAGGTGCACATGGTTGTCCCAAGATAATTAAGAGTCCTGGCCCATGACTCTCAGAGTTCAAAGATTCCTCTGTGATTATTTCATCACTTCTCCAATAAATAACGGTCATTGATGCAGAAGCATTGGTAGAGCCTGCACATTGACTCTTTGACCTATAGAATCAGAATAATGATAGTAACAGAAACTAAGCAGAAGCCTCTGAGACCAGCTCTCTACTCTACAACTCTAGGTAATCAAAACAATAGAACAATATGGCAACCCTGAGGATGGCGGAGATAGTGGTACTTTCAAGTATCTAAAATATATAGGGTTTGCAAATCCTTATAGTATCACACTTTAACCCACCCATCTGGCCTTAGAAAAAAACTAGATATATTGTGGTAGATGACAGTGAACTACCACAAACCTAGCCAAGTTGTAGCTCCAGTGAAACTGCTGTGCTGAATATGACATCTTTATTGGAAGAGATTAACACAGGCTCAGGTACTTGTTATGTGGCTATTGGTGGGGCAAATGGATTTTCCCATACCTATCAGAAAAGAATATCGGAAGTAGTTTACATCTGGAATTTAAATCAGTGTACATTCCTGGTTTTTCCCCAGATCTATGTTAATTCTCCTGCTCTATATTATGATGCAGTCCAGAGGGACTTGTTTGATCTGATCATAGTGCACACTAGCACTTTGGGACACTATTTTGTTGAATCGTGTTAATCAGACTTGGTAGAAAACATGGTGATTACTCTGGATGCCTTGGTAGGACCTACAAGTTTTAGGTGACAGGGGGGAAATTCTATAATTATCGGAGACCTTCAAAGGGGGTAAAGTTTTTAGGAGCCCCGTGGTTTGAGGTATATTGGACTATCCCTTTCAAAGACAAAAACATCTGTCATAATACCATGCTCCTTCTATTGGTAGCCAAAGTTGAGACTGTGGGAATGACAAGGATTTCATTAGAAGAGGTAATTAACACAAGAACCTCTTGGTTTCTGGAGACAAAACTGACTAATTCATTGCTTGAAAATATTGGGAACATTTTCCATGCTTTGTTTCTGGTTTCAGAGACCCAGAGTCCTGCCAACTGCATAAGTACGTGAGCAACCACAGAGATTTTGCCGCGTGGCATCTTCTTTGCAAATCACAGGCAGGAAGTTCATCAATGAGGTTCAGACCTCTGGACGAGGCTCACAGTCTGGCTGCCAACTATATGACACGGCTTATATCTCCTATGTGACGTCTGCTTTTCCCAACATTCCCAGGCATCCCATAATTTCACCTGGGAGTTGCTACACACACCTTTCTTCCGATGACATGACCTGGGCCCACATCTCTACCTAGCAAGCCAAGTCCATGAGTGAGTGCCCACATCTTTTGTATCCTATGGTCTTAGAGTTACAAAAGTATTTGTAGGTAAGATATTGGTAAAAGAAGAAAAAAAAAGATTGGTGTCTCGGAAGGGACTGTATTCCCATTTACTCTATAGCCAATCAATAGTCTGGGCTGCACAGCCCTTGCACAAGTCATCCTCTATCCAGACAACTGAAAAGAAACTCCCAGGAAAACTCACTTATCCCCTTCTGGTCACAGCTACGCACTCCCCCTCTCTAAATGTTAATACCAGCTTCATACTCTCACCCCTCCTTCACTTCACCTCTGACCCCTCCCCCACATGTTCATTCCCTCCATCCTGGAGACAGACGTTCCTAAAGAGAGGAATTACTGCCCTCTCAATGCACCTGTGTCATTTTCAGAGGATTTATCTCTAGACCAAGATGAGCCTAAGAAGTTCATTTGCCTTTCTAAGAAATAACACACATGGTTAAATATCTTATAAATCAATGGGTCTGGCAATAGCTTTTAGCCTTCCACATCCCTTGCTCTATCTTCCACAGCAGTCCCAAGTGAAAAGTCCAAGTCCTCAGTACAAAACTTGAATCACTTTATCTTCTGCATATAAGAAGAGCAATTACCTACAACCAGTTTCATTACCTTTACCAAGAGTTTCCAGAAAAATGGCTAATCTCAGGAGCAACTGACTTCTCCTAAGAGGCCTGAACTTTTATTTCCTCACCAGGTCCCAGGAGACTGCTGGCGCTCCTTTCTTGTACGGAAATGTGATCAGCAATAGCCTCTGTGCTTCTCATCTTCCCTACGCTAATCCCTATGCTGCTCTGGACTCACACCCCTTGGTGTACATTCCCACAGATTCTCTCTTCCCTCTCAAATCTCCCTGCTTTTGCCCTCTGGAAACTCTGTGGAATCCATAGTAAATAAATTGTCCTGTGTCCTCAGCTCCTTGACTGAATGTTTCTCATGTTCCATATGGTAACTGGCTTTTCTCTGGATACACCACGTCCCCTGTGTTCCCAGCGGAGACCGGGTCAGATCACTTCCCAGTGACTCTCCCAGGCCTCTGCACCTCCCTCTAACTTGCACAGCAACCATCTGCTGCTCTGTGGCTTTCACTCCCTTGGCAATATCCTCCACCCTGCCATTTCTCTGGGAAACTCGGATTGACACCCCACTTATTGCATTTCCTTTTCTGTTATCCTGGGAGACATCAACATCCACCCCAACTACCATCCCTTTTTGATCTTCTCATGGCAAAAGGCCCATACATCCAGTTCACTCTGAGTCACTCTGTACTCTAAATAGCACCTTCAAAACTCAAATTTCTATATCCCACATTGCCACCACAACCTGCTCTCCCATAGAATTTCTCTGTGCTCCTTCCTGGAAGGAGACTTGCCTTTCTCAAACTCATGCCCTACCATCTCTCATGCTGAACCTCTAACATGAAGACAGCTCCGAAAAGTCTGTCCCAGCAAACCACCTGCTGCTCCCTCTCTTTTCCCTTTCTTCAACCCCTTCCATTCCAGAGCAAAATTAGCAGAAGGAGCAACTTTGTGTAATGTCTGGAGTCAAAAACTCCTGAATTTTATCCCAGCTCAACACACTAAGACTTTGAACAGATTACCTGACCATTTTTTTTTCTTTTTATTTCATGTTAATATGAGGGTAAAAAAAACCAGGTCACAATATTTGAATTTTAGGTAGAGTCCGTCTTGTAGTTGTGTCCCGCACCCAAAATGTGTGCCTTATACTCCTACATTGTGTCTGGTAAGTGGGAGGATCGATTTTGTCTTATGTGGGCATGTATTAGATTGTCTAGAGGCTTCATATTAGCATTGAGTACATTGGATACTTGCTTTTCCATTCTTGTGGTATTTCACTGAGAAGACTGTGTTTCAACTGAATCCAGATTAATAAGAAAGATGTGAAGTCTCCCATGTTTTTTGTTTGTTTGGTGTTTTTTTTTAATTTTTTTTAATAATTTTATTGAATCATAATTGTGTACATTGGTGCAATCATAGGGCACAATGTGCTTCATATACAATCAGAAATATTTTGATCATACTGTTACAGATAGCCTTCATGGCATTTTCTTGATCACTATATAA
>CAUYON010054347.1:0-50430 GCA_963573935.1 Arctocebus calabarensis
AGCAAGCAGACAGCCCTCAGAATGGGAGAAAATATTTGCAGGTTATGCCTCTGACAAAGGTTTAATAACCAGAATCCACAGAGAACTCAAACGTATTAGCAAGAAAAGAACAAGTGATCCCATCTCAGGATGGGCAAAAGACTTAAAGAGAGACTTCTCTAAAGAAGACAGGTGCACAGCCTACAGACACATGAAAAAATGCTCGCCATCCTTAATCATCAGAGAAATGCAAATCAAAATTACTTTGAGATATCACTTAACTCCACTAAGATTAGCCCACATGACAAAATCCCCAAACCAAAGATGTTGGTGTGGATGTGGAGAAAAGGGAACACTTCTACACTACTGGTGGGAATGCACACTAATATGTTCCTTTTGGAAGGATTTTTGGAGAATACTTAGAGATCTAAAAATTGACCTGCCATTTGATCCTATAATTCCTTCACTGGGTATAAACCCAGAAGACCAAAAATCACCATTATAACAAAGACATCTGTACCAGAATGTTCACTGCAGCCCAATTCATAATTGCTAAGTCATGGAAGACACTTAAGTGCCCATTGATTCACAAATGGATTAATAAATTTGGTACATGTATACCATAGAATATTACACAGCCTTAAAGAAAGATGGAGACTTTACCTCTTTCATGTTTACATGGATGGAGCTGGAACATAGTCTTCTTAGCAAAGTATCTCAAGAATGGAAGAAAAAGTATCTAATGTACTCAGCCCTACTATGAAGCTAATTTATAGCTGTTGTATGAATGGTATAACACAACTATAACACAAGAATATAGAGAAAGGGGAGAGGATAGGGAGGGGAGAAGGGAGGTTGGGGCGGAGAAAGGGTTGTTGGTGGGGCCACACCTATGGTGCATCTTAGAAGGATACAGGCGAACCTTGCTAAATGCAGTTTATAAATGTCTTCATATAATAACGAAGAAATTGCCAGGAAGGCTATGTTAATCAGTTTGATGAAAATCATTAAGATTGTATATGAAACCAGCACATTGTACCCCTTGATTGCACTATTGTACACAGCTATGATTTAATGGTAAAGATAAAAAAAAAAGAAATAATAACACAGAGGCATATCCAAGGTTGAGAGAAAGAGCTCAGTATACCTTGGCAAGTGCGTATACTATGTATACTACATTTTTCTCACATATAAATCTGTGTACACCCCATAGAAAATGGATTAGGATCAATATATGAACATTTCAATGTTCATTATCTTAATATATCTATAATATATTTATATTATAGGCATTTTTTCTTTATGCTTTCAACATTTCCCATAATGAATATAGTTAGAAAAAAGTAAAAATGACTTTTTTTCTAACATATACAGTTTTTGAAAGACATTTACTTTCAAAAACATTATCAAAGTTACCTTATTAGATTATTCCATTAACCTTTACTCTTTATACTTTTGAAAAAATATAATATTGGCTAAATATGAAAAGTTGAGGAAAACATTTATATTATACTCATGTTTGGATTTGAAAATTGGAGGTATGCTTGAAAACTTAATTTGTTACTATACTTTTTTCGGAATTAGCTGGTGTCATGATATAAAAATTCAGTCTTTACATTCATTCATATCTAAACCATATTACCAATACGAAACAATTAAGAGCAAAGGAAAAGAGGCACAAATGAGCTAAAAATAGAAGCATGATGAGTGAAAAAATAAAGAACTGCACAGCTAGGAAAATCAGGGTTGCTGCTAAATAAGCACGAAAGCCTAATTTTAGGGGACTCGGAAAGCAAAGTCACCATAAAAGGGCTGTGGCATTTTGATGGATATTGGGGCTGACCATCAAATGTGAGTAAAGTGTGGGCTAGAGTTATAGTTATTTCTGGGAATCCTCCTGCTGAGCTTCCTGGTGACACATGTGTTACTAGAATAAGGCATAAAGGCTTGGTATAGTTTAACAATGGATTCTATATCATGGAATAAAAATGGGAGTCTTAGATGTTATTCAGTAGAAACAGGAGAAAGGAGATTTCCTTCAAGAATGATGCTTGTCATCTGGTACTAATGAACTAAAGCTAAGCTTTGCTAGAGATTGCTGGGATGGTGCCTGCTACTGAGTCTAAATGAAGACAGTGAGCTTACATAGCAGAGTTGACTGTGACACCTATTTAGTGAGTATTATTTTATAAACCAAGATAGGCAGATTTGCAATTAGAAACAATACCACCAATTCCGGGCTCACAATAAAACCGGAAACATTGCTCACCTGAAGAACAAAACTCCACTTTTAATTAATTCCTTTATATGTGGAATATTTAATTCTTTTACAAATATTTCGTATAACAGTACAATTACCTCTACTATTTTTTTTTTGAGACAGACCCTCAAGCTGTCACCCTGGATAGAATGCTGTGATATCACAGCTCACAGCAACCTCCAGTTCCTGGACTCAAGCAAGTCTCCTGCCTTCGCCTCCCAAGTAGCTGGGACTATAGGCGCCCGCCACAACGCCCAGCCATTTTTTGGTTGCAGCTGTCATTGTTGCTTGGCGGGCCCGGGCTGGATTCGAACCCGCCAGCTCAGGTGTATGTGGCTGGCGCCTTAGCCCGTTGAGCCACAGGTGCCGAGCCCAATTACCTCTACTATTAACACAGTTTAAGTACTTAGCATAAGCCAAATACCATTTATTGTTTTACATATAAAACATTATATATAATATTTTTTTATCCTGACACAGTTCTTGAAAGACATTTACTTTCAAATACATTTTCACTAATTCTGAAAAAAATGTAGTAAAAAATTGTAAGTTTTCAGGCAAAATTCTAATTTTCAAATCAAAGGTTAAGATCTGAACATGGGTATAATATAAATGTCTTCCTTATTTTATTTAACAATACAATAAGCTAGATATTATTATTTTTTCCATATTTCGGACCATGTAACTGAGGCTCAGAACATTCGTGTATTAGTTCTAAAACCCAGAGCAAGTACACAGTTCCCTGGTAGCTTGGATCTGGAGTTCATGCCCTTAGCATACCATATGACCTTGAAATATCATTTTATTTGAGAGAGTGGGCTCTGTAATTAAGTTGTTGGAGTTCATATGTTGGCCTAGATTTTTACTGTGCAAACTGGACAAGCTACTTAACCTTCTGAACTCTGTTTCTGAAAATGTAAAATTAAATTGAACCAATGGTTAACAAACATATGAAAAAATGCTCATAGTCCCTAATTATTAGGGAAATGCAAATCAAAACCAGCCTGAGATATCATTTAACCCCTGTGAGAATGGCCCATATTACAAAATCTCAAAACTCCAGATGTTGATGTAGAAATGGAGAGAAGGGAACACTTTTACACTGCTGATGGAACTGCAAACTAATACAACCTTTTCAGAAAGAAGTATGGTGAACCCTCAAACATCTCAAGCTAGACCTCCCATTTGATACTGCAATCCCATTACTGGGTATCTATCTAGAAGGAAAAAATCCTTTTACCATAAGGACACTTTCACTAGACTGTTTATCACAGCTCAATTTACAGCCTAAATGCCCACTAGCCCAGGAATGGATTAACAAGCTGTGGTATATGTATAACATGAAATATCATTCAGCCATTAAGAAGTGGAGACTTTACATTCTTTGTATCAACCTGGATGGAAGTCAAGTAAAGCATCACAAGAATGGAGAAGCAAGAATCCTATGTACTCAATTCTTGTATGAGGACAGTTGATGACCTAGTACACCCTAGTGCATAGTGGGGGGTGGGGCAGGGGAGTACACCCTAGTACACAGGAAAGGAGGGAGGGGGTGGAGGAAAGGGAGAGCAGAGAGAGGGAAGGGAAGGTGGTAGGTCATGGAGTGTGACACACCAGTTGTGGGTGGGACACAATTGTAAGAGGGATTTTACCTAACAAATGCAATCAATGTATCCTGGTTTTTTGTAATCTCAATGAATCCCCAATAATAAAAAACAACAAAAAACTTGCTTGATTCACAGAGTTGTTTAGTGATTAAACAAAAATAAAGTTAAAATGCTAAGAAGAGTCATTGATTTAGCATTTGCTAAGCATTGTCTATTACTCTCTTTCTTTGTCTCTTGGGCACAGACACAGCAGTGCACACATCCACACACACACACACACACTGAATTGACACCAGTATTTGACCTTCAGCATGAAATTGAATAAGTGGTTTCATTAGGTCACCTTTATAATCCCTTTCAATCCTAAAATAGTATGAGAACACACTATCATATGTGCATTTTTACATGCCATTCTCTTTTCTTCATGGATCAATTTCACATAAGTCTTTCCAGCCCTCTGGAAACACATTTTTTCTGATGTTATGGAATTTACTTCTCTTTTTGTTTTGTGTTTTGTTTCATTTTATGGTTTGAAATATATTTTTTTAAAACTTCCATAATGTGTGTTGTTACCAGAAAACATTTTCATATAAGTAGGCTTATTTTCTAAGAGTAAATTTTAAGCTCCTTAAGTTGGGACCATATGCTGGGTTGCTATAAATGCTATTTTGGTTCTGAGCACACAGTTGTTATTTGTACGATTTTCTTTAAAATTGATGATTTTGATAAAAATAAATGACTGGCTCATTTTCTAGAACAGAGATTCTCACATTTCACAGCCCTTAGAAATAGGGAAAAAATATATAATTAGAGAAAAACTGTGACTTTAAATAATCTTTATTTCTTTAAATGAAAAACAGTAATTAAGAAATATTAAAGATGATTAAGTCATTGGCTTTTGTTTGAACTGCTGCCTTTAAGATCATGTTGAAAAAAACTATTAATCCATGTCCATTAAAATCATTTCCTGTGGGTTATCCTGTTAAATGTTAATATAAAACACACAGAGATTCCTGTCATATTTAATGTATTAATTTAGAAACAAATGTATATTTATGAATTATGCCTTTTGAGTTAATTAGATAGTAAATCATTTCCTGATATGTGATTTTCAGAGTATAATAGCTATCTGATTAAATTAAAACTTCAATTGGCACACCAGTTTCAATTTAAAGTAAGACATTTGATGGGAACCACCTTTGGTAATCCTTTTGACATCCTCCCTGGATGTTTTCTTACATGTGGATGATTTATATCAAAGGCTTTAGTATTAATTCAAGCTGAAGCACTTATCTCTTTTTCTTTAAAGTACTCCACTTAGGTGGTGTATGATAAATACGCTTGCAGTTGGAAATAGATTTTTCAGTACACCAATTTAGCAAAGAAAAGCCATGTAGACAAAAAAAGAATGGCTTTGGGTTTATCAAGCTTTAATTAAAGGTTTTAAAAGTTGTGCTTTCTTATAGCTAGGGTATTAAACTAAAAAAAAGTATAATGTACTTTTCATGTACATCATTTTCATTTGTATACTTTTATGGTTATAAAAGGTTGCTTATTACTCCTCTTTAGTTGTAACATTATGCAGAAGGTCTCAAGTATATAATATTTTCATATTTGGTATCTATTTTGTTAACTATTTCCTTACAACACCTCTTTTCTACAACAGTAATTATAATACCATGAGTTTTGCTCACCAAAATCAAGAAAACAGCATTTTTTTTCTTTTTCTACCATTTTTGTCTTTTTATTTTTAATTTCAGGTTAATGTGAGGGTACAAACAACTAGGTTACAATTTTTGCATTTATTAGGTAGACTCCCTCTTGTAGTTGTGTCCTGTACCCAAAACTGTTTTCGTCTTTTAAGCTTTATTTTAAAGCACTCCCTTTCTTCACTGTTCCTTTAAATTTGGGCCCATGTTTCATACTGAAGGTTTAAATGTTTCTTAAATTTATTCAATTTAAGGATAATAAATTTCATTTTTTTCCTATCAGTCATTTGTTTTTAAAGCAAGACACCAAAAATATATTTAGACATATAAACTTGAAACTTACAAATAAAGCTTCATTTGAAAATGTATGTTTTGTTATACAGCAATAATTCTATTCTCTTTTAACACATAAAACAATACATAGAATGTATTTTAATTTATTTTGCTTATGAGCATCTGAGCTTTATTTATTTATTTATTTATTTATTATTGTTTGGGATTTATTGAGGGTATGAAGAATTAGGTTATATTGATTGAATTTGTTAGAAAAAGTAGCATCTGAGATTTAATATAAAGAGTTTGCCTGTGTATAAAACTTAGGTTATACTGACTGAATTTGTTAGAAAAAGTAGCATCTGAGCTTTAATATAAAGAGTTTTACCTGTGTGTAAAAAAGATTGATGTAAAAAATCACTTTCTCTCTGAATTTATAACCATCTTAGGAAATCCAATTTCATGACACCATAGTCTTAAGTTTTCCTTCCTTCCTTCCTTCATTTTTTTTTTTTTTTTTGGACAGAGTTTCAAGTGTTGCTCTAGGTAAGTAAACTGCTGTGCTATCATAGTTCACAGCAACCTCCAACTCTTGGGCTCAAGCGATTCTCTTGTCTCAGTTCTTCCATTTTTAGTAGAAATGAGGTTTTGATTTTTCTCAGGCTAATCTTGAACTTGTGAGCTCAAGCAATCCACCCACCTCGGCCTCCCATAGTGCTAGGATTACAGGTGTGAGCCACTGCTCCCAGGCAAGTTTTAAGGTTTTATTAACATATTGCATGCTAATTCCTTCCCCAGAGAGGACCCACTAGTGTGTCATGGCACTCTCCTGCCTGGCATAAAACTGTATATATTCTCTACCTGCAATTCTTAACTCCCAGCACGCTCCTCCACTCTCATCCCAAGGTCTGGAAGCCTGTCCTCCATGTCCAAATTCTTGGGCATTTTCCTGAGAGTTGTGGGCAAGGCATGGGCTGTTGCAGGTCTGTGCTGATTCTGTGGGATGGGTATAAATTGAGGATTGTGGACCGAGGGAGCCATATGGCAGAGGGAGAAGTGGTGCTCTGCAGTACAGAGCAGTAATGGCATTGGTGGGAACAATAGGGTTCACACCCCTGGGAATATTTTGGAGAGACACTCTTCACTTCTCTTGGCAACCAGAGAAAGCCGGGCCACTACTCCAGTGGCAGCCACTGGTGGTAAAGACCTGGGACATAAATGCAGGCCCCGTGAGTAAAGGGTATGCCTGAGATGGTACCTGCCAGGGCAGGGCACAACAGAGATGGAGACTAGAATATGCAAGCAGAGATGGCATATTCCCAGGGCAGGGCTGAGTCAAAAGTGCTGCTTTAGTGAGCCTAAGAAGCACGTGGCCTCCAGGGGAACATAGCTGAGACAAAAGCAGGTGGGGCAAAGGCACCAGCCCAAGGAGAAGCAGATACTGAGAACAGTGTTGCCAGCACCAGCCCAGGGAGAGGCAGGAACTGAGAGCTGAGTGTGAGCTCTAATCACACCTGCCTCAACACAGAGTGCAGCAGAGACAGAGACACCAGCTCTGTGAGAATTGGTACAATGGCACCAGCATAGGGTGGAGCTGAGCCACATTTTCTGTGAACTCAAACAGCCCACAGGGGAATATAGTTAGGACAGAAACACAAATTCTGTGAGAATATAAGTGACAGCAACATTAATCTGGGGCAAGGCTGGGAATTGAGTGAGCCTCCCTGCTTCCATTAAGCACCCCAGGTTGTAAGGATTCAGGTCTCCCTGCTGCTGGTGGCAGAATGCGGCAGTTTGGCCAAGGAGACACAAATCTCCATATGACTCAGGCAAGGACAACCACCTAGAGCATCTGCTCATTGGAGGGAACTGGGTTACAGCCCTGTGGGGTTACCTGTGGACCAGGCATGACAGAGGTGTAAGGTGGGGAAGGAGGCATCAACCTTCCTGGACTAATTAATTTGCTGGGTGTGATGGGTCCTTCTGAATCCACCGAGCACTGTAGTGAGTCATACTTGAACTGCAAGCAGACCCCTTCTATCTAGTTGCTGGAGACCTTTTGAACTTAACCAGTTGAGGCTGGGTGTTGACTGGGACAATTGATATGGAACTCTTGGCCTGGGCCAATCACTAAAGGACTATCCAAAGTGGTACCCTGGGTGGGTGGTTGTGGGAAGGTTTGATTTTCCTTTTCTAGTTGTTGCCCATGGGTGCAGGGTGACTTAGTTGCTGATATTTCTGCACAGGTGAGACGTCAACCCAGAGTTATGGATTCACTAGGATTGGACAGAGACCACCTGAAAATAAGACAGAGCCACTTAGCCCCACCACACCAAGCAGGTCCCAGTGTCTCAGGCCATAGCACTTGAGCTTGGCAAAGCTCTAGGGGAAAAGTTACAGACACAAGTCCCAGATCTTGGGCAAAGGGCTGGTTAATCCCTACTCCAGGAACCCCAAACCCAACTTTACCTTATCTGCTCATCTAGCCAAATGGTATAAAATAATCATGGGGTGGAATCAGTGGAAAAACTCCAGCAACATGAATAGTCAGAGCATATTAACTCTCCCAAAGAACAACATGGTGGATACAACAGAAGTTCCCATTCATAAACAAATGGCTAAGATGTCAGAAATCAAATTCAGAATTTGGATTGCAGATAACATTAAGGGAATAGAGGTAAAGTTGGAATTAGAAATTCAAGGAGCATCTAAAAAGTTTTCTCAAGAATTCAATGAATTCAGAGAAAATCACCAAAGATTTTGACACATTGAAACAAGAACTGTAGCCCTCAAAGATCTGAGAAATACAGTAGAATCCCTCAGTAACAGAATGGAGCAAGCAGAAGAAAGGGATTTCAGACATTGAAGACAAAGCTTTTGAACGCTCCCAAATGCTCAAAGAGGAAGAGAAGTGGAGAGCAAAAACAGATCATTCTCTTAGAGAGCTCTGGGATAATTAGAAGAAAACTAATATTCACCTTATAGGAATTCCTGAAGGCAATGAGGTTGCTTTGCATGGCCCAGATGCTGTACACCATGAGATAATCAAGGAAAACTTCCCAGACATGCCAAGAGATTCTGAAATTCGGAGAGCAGACAATTTCAGACCCCAGAATGACTCAACCCAAATTAGGCATCTTCCAGACACATTATAATTAACTTTGCCAAAGTCAATATGAAGAAACAAATTCTGAAAGCATCCAGACATAAGAAAACCATAACCTACAAAGGGAAGAATATTAGAATGACTGCAGATCTCTCTGCTGAAATCTTTCAAGCTAGAAGAAGGTGGTCATCAACTTTTAATCTCCTAAAACAAAATAATTTTCAACCCAGGATCCTGTATCCAGTGAAACTGAGTTTCATTTATGATGGAGAAATTAAATACTTTAATGACATTCACATGTTGAAGAAATTTGCCTTAACTAAACCAGCTCTCCAGGATATTCTCAGACCTATCCTCCATAATGACCAGTGCAATCCTCTACCACCAAAGTAAACTCACTCAGAAATATTTGGTAAAATTCCAACTTCTACAGTGGCAGAAGGATTAAAAATTTCCACTGAACTTTCAAAAAACTTGATACCCAAAATTCTACCAGGCTTATCAATATTCTCAATTAATGTAAATGGTTTAAATTGTCCTCTAAAGATGCTAACTGGATACAAATGGTTTAATTGTCCTCTAAAGATGGCTAACTGGATACAAAAACTCTGGCCAGATATCTTCTGCATACAAGAATCTCATCTCACCTTAAAAGATAAATATAGACACAGGGTGAAGGGATGGTTATCTGTATTCCAGGCAAATGGAAATCAGAAAAAAGCAGGTGTTGCGATTTTATTCGCAGATACAATAGGCTTTAAACCAACAAAAGTAAGGAAAGATAAGGATGGTGACTTCATAATTGTTAAGGGTAACACTCAACATGATGAGATTTTAATTATTAACATTTATGTACCCAACCAGAATTCATCTCAATTAATAAGATCAATTCTAACAGACACGAGAAACTTGATTTCCTCCAGCACCGTAATAGTTGGAGATTTTAACACAACTTGGGCAGTTTTGGATAGATCCTCCAATAAGAAACTCAGCAAAGAAATTTTAGAATTAAACTTAAACCATTAAACTTAACCATTTTGGATTTAACAGACATCTACAGAACATTTCATCCTAACAAAATTGAATACACATTCTTCTCATCAGCCCATGGAACATCCTCCAAAATGGATCACATCTTAGGTCACAAGTCTAACCTCACCAAATTTAAAAGAACAGAAATTATTCCTTGCATCTTCTCAGACTATCATGGATAAATGTTGAACCAGTAACAACAGGAATCTGCATACTCATAGAAAAGCATGGAAACTAAATAACCTTCTGCTGAACTATAGTTGGGTCATAGATGAGATTAAGAAAGAAATTGCCACATTTTTTGAAAAACATGACAATGAAGACATGAATTATCAGAACCCCTGGGATACCACAA
Source organism: Arctocebus calabarensis (assembly GCA_963573935.1). NCBI lineage: Eukaryota > Metazoa > Chordata > Mammalia > Primates > Lorisidae > Arctocebus > Arctocebus calabarensis. Next base: position 10,322 of record CAUYON010054347.1, read on the forward strand.
AGGCAGTCCTAAAAAGGAATGTTATAGCACTGCAAGCCATCCTCAAGAGAATGGAAAGAGAGGAAGTTAACAACTTTTATTTTTGGAAGTTAACAACTTAATGGAGCATCTCAAACAAGTGAAAAGGAAGAACATTCCAATCCCAAACCCAGCAGAAGAAAAGAAATAACCAAAATTAGAGCAGAATTAAATGAAATTGAAAACAAAAGGATTATACAACAGATCAATAAATCTAAAATTTGGTCTTTTGAAAAGGTCAATGAAATAGATAAATCTTTGGCTAACCTAACCAGGAAAAAAAGAGTAAAATAACTAATTTCATCTATCAGAAATGACAAAGACAAAAATAACAACAGGCTCCTCAGAAATTCAAAAAATCCTTAATGAATATTACAAGAAACTCTAATCTCAGAAATATGAAAATCTTAAGGAAAATGACCAATACTTGGAAGCACACCACCTTCCAAGACTCAGCCAGAATGAAGTGGAAATGTTGAACAGGCCTATATCAAGTTCTGAAATAGCATCAAATATACATAATCTCTCTAAAAAGAAAATCTGCCTGGGACCAGAAGGCTTCACATCAGAATTCTACCAAATCTTTACAGAGAAACTAGTACCTATATTACTCAACCTTTTCCAAAATATAGAAAAAGAAGGAATACCTCTCAACATATTCTATGAAGCAAACATCACCTTGATCCCGAAACCTGGAAAAGACCCAACAGGGAAAGAAAATTATAGACCAATATCACTAATGAATATTGATGCAAAAATATTCAACAAGAGCCTAGCAAACAGAATCCAGCAACATATCAAACAAATTATACACAATGACCAAGTGGGGTTTTTATCCCACGGTCTCAAGGCTGGTTCAATATATGTAAATCTATAAATATAATTCATTACATAAACAAAATAAAAAACAAAGACCATATTATTCTCTCAATTGATGCAGAAAAATCTTTTGATAATATCCATCATCCTTTCATGATCAGAGAACTCTTAAGAAAATGGGTATAGAAGGGACGTTTCTTAAACTGGTAGAGGCCATCTACAGCAAAACCACAGCCAATATCATATTGAATGGAGTTAAATTAAAATCATTTCCACTCAGATCAGGAATAAGGCAAGGTTGCCTTTTGCCTCCACTGTTTTTCAACATTGTAAAGGAAGTTTTTGCCATCACAATTAGGCAAGAAAAGGCAATTAAGGGTATCCATATAGGGTCAGAGGAGATCAAACTTTTACTCTTCACAGATGATATGATTGTATATCTTGAAAACACCAAGGATTCTGCTACAAAACTCTTAGAAGTGATCAAGGAATACAGCAGCATTGCAGGTTACAAAATCAACACTCATGTAGCCTTGATATATACCAACAATAGTCATGCTGAAAAAACAGTCAAGGACTCTATTCCTTTCACAATAGTGCCAAAGAAGATGAATTATTTGGGAGTTTACCTAACAAAGGATGTGAAAGATCACTATAAAGACAACTATGAAACTCTAAGAAAAGAAATAGCTAAAGATGTTAAGAAAGGAAAAAACATACCATGCTCATGGCTGGGAAGAATCATCATTGTTAAAATGTCCATACTACCCAAAGCAATATACAATTTTAATGCAATCCCTTTAGGTCCACCATCATACTTTAAAGATCTCAAAAAAATAATACTTCGTTTTATATGGAATAAAGAAAACCTCAAATAGTCAAGACAGTATTCAGAAATAAAAACAAAGCAGGAGGAATTAGGCTACCAGACCGCAGACTATACTATAAATTGACAGTGATCAAAACAGCATGATACTGGCACAAAAACAGAGAGGTAGATGTATGGAACAGAATAGAAAACCAAGAGATGAACCCAGCTACTTACTGTTATTTGATCTTTGACAAGCCAATTAAAAGCATTCAGTGGGGAAAAGATTCCCTATTTAACAAATGGTGCTGGGTGAACTGGCTGGCGACTTGTAGAAGACATAAGCTGGACCCACACATTTCACCTTTAACCAAGATAGACTCTCACTGGATTAAAGATTTAAACTTAAGACATGAAACTATAAAAATACTAAAGAAAGTGCAGGGAAAACACTTGAAGAAATTGGCCTGGGTGAATATTTTATGAGGAAGACCTGCCAGGCAATTGAAGCAACATGAAAAATACATTACTAGGATCTGATCAAACTAAAAACTTCTGCACAGTCAAAAGCACAGTAAGTAAAGCAAGCAGACAGCCTCAGAATAGGAGAAGATATTTGCAGGTTATGTCTACAACAAAGATTTAATAACCAGAATCCACAAAGAACTCAAACATGTTAGCAGGAAAAGAACAAATGATCCTATTTCAGAGTGGGCAAGGGACTTGAAGAGAAACTTCTCTGAAGAAGATAGGTGCACCACCTATAGACGCATGAAAAAAATGCTCATCATCTTTAATCATCAGATAAATGCAAATCAAAACCATTTTGAGATAATGTCTAAGCCCAGTAATACTAGTCTACATCACAAAATCCCAAAATCAGAGATGTTGATGTGGATGTGGACACTTCTGCATTGCTGATGGGAACGCAAACTAATAGGTTCCTTTTGGAAAGATGTTTGGAGATCACTTAGGGATCTAAAAATAGACCTGCCATTCGACCCTTCAATTCCTTTACTAGGAATATATCCAGAGGACCAAAAATCACTTTATGATGAAGATATTTGTACCAGAATGTTTATTGCAGCTCAATTCATAATTCCTAAGTCATGGAAGAAGCCCAAGTGCCTATTGACGCATGAATGGATTAATAAATTGTGGTATATGTACACCATGGAATATTATACAGTCTTTAAAAAGATAGAGACTTTACCTTGTTCATGTTTACATGGATGGAGCTGGAACATATTCTTCTTAGCAAAGTATCTCAAGAATGGAAGAAAAAGTATCCAATGTACTCAGCCCTACTATGAAACCAGTTTATAACTTTCATATGAAAGCTATAGCCCAAGAAGAAGGGGAAAGAGGAGAGGGAGGGGAGGAGAAGGGGGAGGATGGGTGGAGGGAAGGTAATTGGTGGGACCACACCTATCGTGCATTTTACAAGGGTACATGTTAAATTTGCTAAGTGTAGACTATAAATGTCCTAACATACACACACAGAGAAAACCATTTTGCATGCCACCGAATCTACTTAAATTCAGAGAAAATTTTGCAATTTTACATTGATGCATATGTTTAATAAAGACTAATTTCAACAAGTCACAGTTTCACATTAAAAAAAAAAAACTTTTACCTTTTAAGCCCCAAGGAAATCATTGTCTTCTATTTAGATGTGTACATGTTGTCTTTGCCAATATGTGCAAAAAATGCTGTTCCTGGTCTCTGTCTTCCTCCTCCTCCATACTCCATCTCTGCTACCAATTTTCTTTAGAATTTAGTAGAGGACTGGTGATTGTCAAAGACACAATGACAACTTTTGACTTTATTTTAGGATTTGTCATGGGCGACAAGAACTGGGAAGGGTGATCTAAACACATACTGCCTCTTCACACTGAGACGTCTCCATCTCCCTTTTCATGTAAGACCTATTCAAAAAAGCACTTTGACATACGAGTATCATTTGGCCAAAAGAAATATAGTTCTTATAAGTGTCTAGTCAAACTACCTCACTTAACCATGGCGTCACTGAAAAAGGAAAATGGCTATTTTTATACTCCCTACCGAGAAACAATCCTAAGAAAAGAGCAGCAACATTTGACTGCCCAGTCTTCAGTGCTTCACCTATGCTCAGTTGTGGTGTTTTCAGAGTATAGACAGTTTTCCAAAATACAACGATGCAGTCCTTGAACAATTTCCTAAGGAAGCCGAGACCTCAGGTGGGAAGATAGGCATACAGAATTCGCAGAGAAGAGTCACCCTTAGAAAAGAACAAGCATGCTTTATTTTTATTCACATACCTTCTTCCCTGAATGTGAAACCTGCCAAAGGGGAATGTCATTTCATTTTCAACCATCTGTCTACGCTAACTCTTTTATTCAACTTCTCAGTCCTATATCCATATTCAAGCAATCCTCTCTAGCAAATGCTGTCAGCCTGCTCTACATCTTTCCCAAAGTAAGTAGAGGTCAAGCTTGAATTCTTTTTTTGCACTTTGTGATTCTCAAATAGTCATCTGGATTGTTTTGGAGCTGTAACTAGAATTTGTGTGATCCATCGCCCTCATCCTCTATTTCTCCAATTGCTGTCATCTATTTTTTTTTTCCTGTTGTTTTTTCCATGCAGAGGATCACACTTGCTTCATCAGTTTATTGTATCCAACAACAGCGATAAAAATTTGGTCTGAAGAAAAACAAATATAATTTACTACTTTTAGATTGCCTTTTCATTGTGTACTAAGAGCCAGCTATGTTATAAAAAATTATTTTGAGGAATCATACTATTGGGAGATTGAGTTTGGAATCCTACCTGTCATTTTCAGTATGGCTTCTTGAATGATGGAATCCTACTGATCATTTTTCTATGGCTATCCAGTGCCACAGAAATTCGGAGATGGTAACAGGAAAAATTTGAAACAGTTTCACTTGAATCTAGGAAGGACAAGTTACTTAAAATCTTACCTTTGGATTCAGAGTAAGAGCAAACTGCCTGAGGGACTGTGAAGAAGGACAGAAATTCCTGGACACCAGGGAAGGCACTGAACATAGGGAAAGAACAATTCCCACCCATTCCATGGGAGGCCATTTGTTGTTCTGTGATGGCTTAGGATGTTGCAGCATACCCAGAGACTTTCCTACTGTTGCTTTTTTTTCCATGAGTATAAGTTGGGGCCAGAATTTTCATTTCCCATTTTGATCCCAGAAAGAAGGAATAAACATGCTAACAGCAAAAAAGTTGTTTCTTTGGTCAAAGGGTTTTTGGATTACTATGAGTTTATCAATTTGAATTTTTGTATAACAAAAATAAAAGCTACCTAGCACTCAGGAGGTCAAGGCAGGTAGATCATCTGAGCTCAGGAGTTCGAGACCAGCCTGAGGAAGAGCAAGATCCTGTCTGTAAAAAATAGCCAGGTGTTGTGGCAGGTGACTGTAGCTACTTGGGAGCCTGAGGCAAGAGGACCTCTTAAGCCCAAGAGTTTGAAGTTTAAACTGTGAGCTATGACACCACAGTACTCTATTGAGGATGACAGAGTAAGATTCTGTCTCAAAAACAACACAACACAAAACAAACCCCAAAGAACTAATTTGGTATTTTTTGGTTCAATTTTCATATTCAAATAAAGCTTAAGTTAAAATAATACTTGCTGGAGAGTTAAGGAAAGTAAATTACACTTTTATTTTATCTCCCCTTAAATAGAAGGCTTAGGGTTGTGTGTGGGTGTGTTATGTGCCTGTGTGTTTCAGGATGTAAGAGAAGTAATATAATGCAATAAGTGCTGTAAGCAATTGGTTTCCTGTTTTTGTGAAGTAAGTTGAAGGAAATTATGAGATTCCTTTCTCAGGAGATCTTTAATAGTATCATGAGTTGCATCTACTGGGATTATTATGACAAATTCTGCTTTATTGGCAGGGTAATGGACTTTGAAGACCTTTTGTGGAATATTATATCCCTAAGAGTTCAGAAATTGATTGAAAGGATCAAGAATTCAGAAAGTCTATCCTCTTCAAGTAAGTTTTTTGACCTCAGATTTCAATTTCTTCACCTGTGAAATTATTGCTGCTAGGATGATAAGTGATTCTTAACATTTTCTGTTGTAGACAGCAATTTTGGGGAGGAGCATGTCACCAATTTAAGGAGCTCATCCATTAATTCTCTGGGGCCTGTGGGCCTGACATTAAATACTAGAATTGATGATTTCTAGATTAGCATAGTGAAGTTTGATTCTTTAATCTTAAACATTATGTAAGTGTTAATGAAATAAATAGGAGACATCTGTTCTTAGGAAAGTGATAATCTCAGATGGAAGGCACAGCATGTATACAGATTGGAAAGACCCAGGAATGTGTCCATGTAGCGTCTTACGAGCTCAAGTGTCTTATGTGCTCACTGCACGTATAATGGGATAGAGAACAGCTACCTCGAGTTGGAAAGCGGAAAAGGATACAAATAGATTCAAATTCAGGAGAAACACTTTCTGGCAGAGGAAATGAAGGTCAAAAGAGTGAATAAAAAGAAACTCAACAGATATTGTTAAGAAATGACAGATACATTTTCTTGATCAAAGCAAGAAACGATATTAAAGAATAAAGAGAAAAGATGTTGAATTCCTTTGAAGATCTAGCAAAGGAGTTTAACTTAATTGGCTAACAGTGGGCTGCCACTATAGTTAAATTGCAAGGATGTAGTGATGGGAGGTATTTTTGGAGAAGATAATTCTGGATAGATTGGAAAAGGGTGATTCATGCTGTGTAGGAACCTACCTGAGTGGTTAAGGGAAGAGTGAAATAAATGCATTCCGGGTAGTGATTGGGCTGAAGGAGAAAAACTGCTGACCTAAGAAATATCATATAGTTAATAAGAGGGATGTGGTGTTGCATTACAGAAAGTGAAAAGGTAAAAGTGAATGTAATCCCAATGGTTCCAAATTATGGGAAAGCCGTGAGGACTTCAGACCCATGTGACATGTGAGTGGCCTGAGACCAGCCTCAGCTTTTGCAGAGGTGAGGTTTGAAATATTGATGTGTTAACTACTGCTCAGTAGGGAACTCTTGAAACAATAGGAGCAGAAGTGAGAGGCCTCAGATGATGTGACACAGATTCAAGAAACATAAGTCTATTAGAAAACTGATGTCTCAACTTAAATTTCTTACAGCATCAAGTTCATTTAGAATTTATTTTGTCTAAATATCTGCCTTGTAAAACAGATGTTTTCTTAGTATTGAAAACTATGGCTATTTGCCCAGCTATTCATTCTTTCTAAGATCTTGGGAATCAATGGCAATGGGAATCCCTTCAATTTATATAATAATATTTTATAAAATAAAAATAAATTAAGCCTTTTGTTTTATAGTGAAAGCACCAAGGTACATTAAATGCTATCAAGAGAAATTTCACCAATTCTAAAAGCCAGAGAGCTAGTTTTTCACATGGATATTTGTCTGCATCAAACCGTGAGAAATCTTGTCTTCTGATTATTGTGTCTCATTTTCTGATACAAGTCAAATGTAGTTTTAAGACATAGGTTATTCTTCAGGCAACAGTGATTCTATTCAAGTCTGTATTTCTTTGTTTTTGTTGAAGTTTAATAAATTCAATCACTTTTACTGCTTCATCAAGGAAATTCTTATTTAATTTTTTTTAATTGTTTGGGATTCATTGAGGGTACAAAGAATTAGGTTACCCTGGTTGCATTTGTTAGGTAAAGTCCCTCTTCAAGTCTGTATTTAAAATATCCATATAACACAGGCTATAAATAGATAAATAAATGACAGATACAGACATACATACATATAAAATTATAATGCATCTCTCAAAAATCTATTCCTCATCTCTCAAATAATAATATATCTCTCTAAAGCAGTCTTTAGGGCCTTCTTGATGAGAAATGTTACAGGTTGGCAACACATGATAAATACACTCTAATGTGGAGTATTCCTTATGTGTTATTCCTTATTTATTTTATCATACTATTCCAAGAATTTTTGACATTTCCACTCTTCACTGTACAGACTACTGGATTCAGTGAAGGTTTTATTAAAAAAAAAAGAAGAAGAAGAAAAACAACCCAGGCCCCAAGTTAGAACCACTCCCAGCTGCGTGAGTTCACATACTGAATTCAGACTCTGCTAAGTGCACACATATATTCATAAACTCAGATCAGTCTGAAATTGTGTTCTTTCTTATTTGGTCTAGTTCCCAAAGACTCTACTCCCACAAATATACTACATGTTATACAAATACATAAAAAATTTACAAAATCTGAGAGTTAATTTGAATGTATAAGCCTTTTTCTCTCTGATTTGACCTTGTAATTGGCCCAAAGGGCATTTTAGAAAGTGACTGTAGCTAAAGACATGAATGGGCATGGGTGTTTTATGTTGGCTAGAGATGCTTCTGGGAGTTTGTATATTAAATTGAGTACTGAGTTTCAATGGTGAGGTCAGAATTTCTGAGTCTCAGAGGCCAAATAACAGCCCAGAGAACTTAGTTACTGAGGTAAGGAGGGAAAGTTTATAATACTTTAAATGTGTGACTCAGAGATGTTTGGGAGTGGTCACTTGATCACCAAATTCCTAAGCCTACATCAATGAGTGGGCCTCTTGGATCTCACCTGATCTACCTAGAGGTACACCTCTCGCTTCTCTCTTTGATGACTTTGCTCAAATGTCAGCTTCTCCGTGAGATCACCTACGCTCACCTATTTTGCACACACATTTTCCCGCTCAGGAGTTTGTTCTCTCTGCAGTGTATGTTATATCTGTCTCCTCTAATAAAACAGGAGCTCAGCGAACACAGGGAGGATGAATAACCCTGAGGAAGGACCTGAGGCAGGGCTGGCACTCATAGAGCACTTGTCATTTATAGGTGTATTAAAAACCTTGGTTATCAGGATAGGAACTATTTTAAAACAGTAATTGAAAGAATTACTAGAATTGTAGAATAATATTGCTACAAAAATTCATGATAAAAATATTGAAGTTTTAAGTACTGATATGATTAATAATAATATCATACTGAGCCTTGTTGGACACTGAAGCAAAAGAATAAATCAGCAATACTGATCTCACGGTCTGGGATTTTCGCAAAATACCTTCCTCAGTAAGGGGAGCTGGTGCATCTTACACTCCTATGACTTGGAAGGAAGTCTGATGTTTGAATGACGTCTTTCAGTTCTGAGCAGACTTGTCCCTCACTGCGGAGCATTTCTCTGACCAGTATGTTAGTGAGACTGAGAAACTAAGAAACTCTAGCCTTAAGCTAGAGTGCCATGGCATTAGCCTAGTTCATAGTAATCTCAAACTCCTGGCCTCAAGCTTCCCAAGTATCTGGGACTACAGGCACCCACCACAACACCTGGCAATTTTTAGAGATGAGGTCTCGCTTTGGCTCAGGCTGGTCTTGAACTCCAGAGTGCAAACAATCCACTTCTGTCTCTGAGAGTGCCAGGATTATAGGCGTGAGCCACAGCACCAGGCCCTAGAGTCTGGTTACTGAAAACATTGAGCACCATGCAGAATTCACTTTCTGTGGGAAGTGGTAGCTCTTTGGTATCCTGGGCCAGGGGTAGCTAAAGTTCTAGTGATAGCATCAACGTGTGCTCAGTGGTGACAGCAGTGGTGGCTTCACTGCACAGTTCTGTGTGTTAGTTTGGTGTCATATCTGACTGTATGGCCTCCCAATCTACTGTTCTGGTCAATGTGTGTTACTTTCTTTTTTCTGATGATATCACCAAGAGGTTTCTGTTACTCACAACTAAAAGCCTTCACTTATATACCAACATAGGTACCCACCAAATGAAGAACACCAGTTTTAATCTTCAATAAAGGTCTGGCCTCTTCAGCGAAAAGATATTTAATCTCTCCCTTAAATAGTGCCTAAAAGCATTACTCAGGAATTTTTCAACTTATCTTTCTTTTTCCTGCCCATTGTGGTTTGCACCTGAGAGTGAGTTACGTAAATACTGTTGGCTGAATGAACAGTGATAAATATGACTCATACCATTAAATAAATCACCCACTTTAATAGATCCCATATCCTTAACTTACTACCTCTTCTACATAAACAAAGAAGGAGTGGTGAGTATTCGAGCAAAGTTACAGTGGTAACCATTGATAGAGCACTGAGAAAGTGACCCTAAGCAGGGCATGTGTGAAGTCAAGGAGAAAATTTTCCCTTTGAAGAACAGGCCATTTTTTCAAGTGCAGTCTAGAATTTAGGAAGCCTTTTGAACCAACAACCAAAGATCTAGGGAGTTTAACCTCTCTGAGAACTTCACCCTTAGACCACAGTCCCCTGAGACTCAGTGGGAACGAGGGAGCTTTGTGTGCACCTGGGATGGAATTGAGGCCACAAGTCCCTGTTTGGTCACAAACATGACTTTTTCCTTCTACCAGCCTCTAGCAGATCGCTGTGGGCTTTCTGGATGCCTGGATCTGCCCGGCCTGGCTGTTCATGGATGGCGTTATTAAAAGGGACTGATGCCAATAGCAATAAAGGATGCCAGCTGGGAGGTTGGTGGCATGGGCAGGTTCCCCAATGGTGAATGCATTTGTGTGTCTCCTGCTTTGGTGCCATGCATTTAGCAAGGAGTGAGAAAGTTCTTTGGGTAATATTGTAAAAATTTTAGTGAAGACTGTTGATTTCTATTTGCTCCCTCATTTTATGTTTAGCTATGGGTTGCAATACCAACAAGGAACTCAGAGATTCTGGGAACTGGTTAGGGAAGTTGCTGGACATGTGTGACAAGGGAAACAAAAGCAGACAGACTGGTCAGCATAACGCAGTTTCCTGATGTGTCACTCCTGTGGTGTTCTATTCCTTCCCAAAGGAGGAAACCCCTCGGGGCCACATAAGTAGTACCAGGAGTGAGTGCTCTTCCTCCTCTCCCAGGAAAAAAGAAACCAAAGTTCTGTGAGTGCAACAAATTCTTCAACAGACTCTGAACTTTAGACAAGCAGGATCTATGGCCTCATAGGAAATGTTTTTAGCCAGAAGTTTTTACAGCAAATTTATCTATTGCTGACGATGATAACACGAGTGGCGTGTTCACAAGGGGGTCATGTGTGATAAATGAATCTTCTTGGAACCTCAATCCAAAAAGCTAGGGGATCGGAGGTGTCCTCCTCTAAGAGAAAACACTTTTCCCCTTACACCTACAAAGAGCCAATGTCATCAGCAGCGGTAACCTTCGGTAATGTTTCTGTAATCCTCAGCCCAAGCCACCTTTGTCTTCTCAAAGCCATCAGGTCAAGAGCATACATGATAGTCATTGGAATTCAAAGCTGGCATGAAATCTGGGAGATATCCTGCATCCTCTTATCCTTGCCAAAGCAATCAAATTAATTCTGTTAACAGCTTGCCAAGTCAGCCAGCCTGGTAAACTCTCCTGTCTTAGAAGGGAAATCTACATGTGTATTGGTTCATATTGTTTTTCTCTCCTTAGTGTGATCTTGGGAATCTTGCCAGCAGGGCTGACGGCTGTCGTCTGATGATGCCACGTGAAGTCTTTAATAAGCTGACATTTCCTGTTGCTGAGCTGCCACGTCTGAAGGCCAACCCAAACAGGGTTTGGATCCCAGACTGTTTTTGTCTCTTTCTCTTCCTTCTCCTGATCCAGTCCTCTGGTCTGCTCCCTTCTGCTTCTCAGTCTTGCCTGTCTGGAGGCACAGTGCAGTGGTTCCATGCCAGGTACTGCCTTCCAACCAGACCAAACCTACCAAAAGCCCTTGAGAGGAAGGCAGCCCAAGGTGTGATGCTAGCTTTGTTTTGAGACCCAGAAAGGAAGCTGTGGCTGGAAGAGTTTCCTGTGCGGTGGAGAGGTAGTTTTAGGAGGAATCCTAAAGCTTTTCTGTTCCAAAGCTCTTGTTACTATTCATTGAAATACATGAGTAAAAACTGAAAATGCTGAGGTTAAGGAAGTAAAAGTTGGGAGTAGGAAAGTAAGAAAGAGTGTGTGGCCTGCTCAACTGGCCTAAGCATCCCGTTGCAACGTTCTCACTATATTACAGTCTGGATGGATTATGTCCTCACACCACTAAAAATGAGAGCCCTGCAGATAAACTTTAGAGTTTTATGTTGTTTCTTAAAAGTGCGGGCAAGACTACTGAGTTAGTAGGTCAAAGACTGTCCTCTAGGAAAGGTGAATGGCACCGCCAGAGTCAGGTAGGGGATGACCTGCACTGACTTCTGCAGTAGCCAAGGATGGTAGCATTCTAGGGTCAAGCTCTCTGCTATCCTCATATATTTACATCACAGGAGTAGTGGGGTGTGAAATAAGATATGTGAAATAAAGGAGGCGTCTAGAGCATCATTTCCTTCCAACATTTTGAAGGTAAGATACCTACTAGATAATGTCTTAGCCAAGGTATCACAACCTTAAAATTCAAGCAACTGTTTATCATTATCTTTCTATCTTTTTTCACCCTAATATCCCTGTATAGGGATACTCAGATTCTTCTGATTCTCATATTTTGTTTCCTCTTTTTTGTGTGCGCTTTCCAAGTGTCAGGAAATATATTTATTTTTATTGCAGTGCAAAATTGGTATTTCTGAGACTATATGGCTCACTGGTTTTCTCTAGAGAATGACTATTATTCCAGAACTAATTGAATCTGACTCCTTCCTCTGTGTAGCTTCATAGGGAAATCTGGTTTTGTTCAATGTAGCAGTGTCAACTCCGTAACTGGACAATTCCTGTGCTAATGACACTGGACAGCTTTCTCTAAATTTACAGTCTAGGTTGCTATCGTTCCTTTTTTTTTTGTATTGGTTTTGATGGAGTAGTATGCTGAAATGACTAATGGGTCCACATAAGTAATATAAATAATTAGTGAAATCAATTACACATAAAAGATAGTAAATATTCAACATTAGAGTTTGTAAATAGTAGGCAGAGAGTCATAGCAAAAAATCCATATGGAGGCAAATATTCAGTTTATCTTCCTAAAAGTTCTTTCCAGATGAGAGAGAACTCTAATATCCACAGGAAAGAACTAAATAAAACAAGATGAACAATGAGCCATATGGGGACAAATTCATGAACAGGCTGGAGTTGGAGAAGGAGCTAGAAACATTAGTTAGGTGACAGAACAGATCAGAATAGGAGGAGGCTCAGGTTTTCCCAGTGCGTGAAAATAACCAGGACTTGCTGATTATTAAGCCTTTAAAACTACATAAAAACAGGACTGGCTGCTGAACTCTGGACCCAGAATCTGATTATCCACAAAGTCGAGTAGGCCTGTGGCATGTGGAACAGGGAGGGACAACTGAGCAGAATGGTCCTGAGGCAGTGGACACCCATTCACTTCCATATTCTACTCTCTGGATGGGTAGAGGAGTGAGGCACGTGCATCTTTGTTATTTTGTTGGCCTTACTGGCAATTTAGAATGTTAATTGTTTTAAAAAATAGAAAATAAAGAGAGACAAAAAGAAAAAATAATTACTTAGATCAGCATTATACACTCAAACAGGATATTTGCATGTACCATGGTCATTTCAAAGTTAATAGAGTTTAAATTAAACTCTCCCCAAATCTATTCTTTAAAAAAGTTCTCCTGGTCTTAGTGAATGATACTGTTATCTCACTAATCACTCAGGCCAGGTGCTCAGGACTCATTCATAATTTCTCTTTCTCCCTTTCCTTTCTTAACACTGAGTCCTATTAATTTAATTGTCTAAATTCTCTTGGAATTCATTTTTTCCTCCCCATCTCCCTGCTATTGCCTTAGTTTGTAGCTTTTTTATCTCTCACACAGTGATTGCAACAGTTCTAGTTGATCTGCCTGCTGTACGTCTTTCACTTGTAAATCCATCGCTGTCAATAACACTGGTTTATCTAAAACAAAATATTGATTATATTTCTCTTATAAATACACTTCAATCTTTGCTAATTACCTAGCAAAAGTCACAGAGTAGCTGCCCATATGCTTAACACACCAGAAAACTATATGTTGTTTGTCCTAAACCAAACAAATAGAAAAGCTTTCACCATAAAGTAAATATTGACTAATTGGACTACATTAAAATTAAATACTTCTGATCATTAGAAAACAACTCTCAGAGAGTGAGTCAGCAAGCCACATAGAGATATTTGTAATTCATAGTTCTGGCAGAGGTTTCGTATTCAGAATATATAAAGTTCTCCTAAAATTTAGTTTTCTTTTTTTTTTTTCTAAAATTTAGTTTTAAGAGGCAGCCAACCTAATAAATGGAATAGATAAAATATTAACAGTCATCGCACAGAAAAGGACATCTCCATGGCCAATAAATATTCTGACAAAGAGCTTAAGAACTCTATTAACTACCACTATTTACTTATCAGAATGGCTGAGAGGAAAATTCCAGACCATACAAGAAAGGACATAGAGCAAGAAGAACATTCATACATTGTTGGTGAGAATGTAAAAACTACTTTTACCAATGCATTGCATGGCAGTATTCTCTAAGCCGAATATAAGCATGTCATGAATGTATGTTCATTATAGAATTCTGCTCTAGGTACATACACATAGAAAGTTATTAAAATATGCATCAAAAGACAAGCTATATGTTCATCAATGATAGAATGGATGAAGAAATTATGGATCATTATACAACAATAAGAATAAGAAAACTGTTACACTCCGAACATAGACAAATCTCAAAAACATAGTGGTCAGTATAAGTAATCAAATGCAAAATGTGTCCATGCTGCATGATTCCATGCATGTTCATTTCAAAACCAGCGAAAACTCATCTGTGGTGTTAGAAATCAGGTTAGTAGCAACCTTTTGAAAATGGGACGGGCAGTAACTAGAAAGAGTCTCAGGGAGTCTAAGGTGCTGGCGCCATTCTTTTGCCACCTCACTGCTTATTACGTGGAAGTGTTTGCCTTGTAAGAGTTCAAGCTTCATACTTTTAATTGTCCACTTTTCTGTCTATATATTTCTTTTAATGAAAAGCTTTAGAATGTATCATTTAAAAAACGAATACAGGAACACTCTTTGATAAGATAGAGAACTCCTTTATGCCACCTAATAAAATTGATTTTATTCTTGCTTTGAGACTATAGTATCTAATTTGCATTATACAGTTTCATCCTTATTTATTTATATTCTGCATAGATGCTATACTCTTTTAAAAGGCCTTTAAATGATCCACTTTCCTTTTCAGAACAGGAAAAATATCCTTTGAATGGCTGTCAAATTAGTTAAGAATGCTCTCTTCCTCTCTGTAACACACTACCTAGGAAAAGAAGGTCTTACGAACCATGAAAATTTAGATACTTTCATGAGATAATTATGAAATTTTTATTCATAGGGATTTGGTTCTTAATTTGTTCTTACTGATATAAAAGGCAGATTAATTATTATGACAAATAAAATAATGTTTTTCATTAGGTCTATGAAATACAATATTACTGAACAAATCAGACTATAGGTTGTGATCCCTTGTCACTGTTTCTCTTTCTTTTATATTAGACTATGAAAAGATATGTCAGTAAAAAATCAATATGGTACTTACTAAGAAATCAAGAATGTATGAAACTAGTTTTTGCACCTAAAAAAGTTATAAGAAATCCCTACCATGACCTAAAGCAGATAAATTTGACATGAATAAATGTGGAATTCTAAGCATAAAGTTTGAAAAAAATATTAAATATTTAATATTACTTCTATTAAAAGTTGTTTAAAGGAGTTAAAGTTTAAAGGAAGAAACTCTTATTCAATTTTATACTTTTTAAAGGAAGAAGTGAATTTCTTGGAATTGTTAAAGACTCATCTTACCACACACAAGAAAAAGATACTCATTTTATTAGAACATATTTACCTTTGTTCCCAGTGATAAACTTTAAAAATACATAAAAAGAATTCAAGCTGAAAATTGCCATGTAAAGCATAACATTCAGGTATAAGTACTGAGAAATTCTGAAGAAAAGTTCGTGACAAGTTAGGATCAAATACTTCTTGTTGCATAATTCATGTTTTATTTGTAGAACTTTGTGAAACATTCATAACAAAATCTGAGACTCACGTGGTTTCAGTTTCCAGTAAACCTGAAACTCAGATAAGTTCAACAAAAGTTTTGCCAAGGTTCATGAACTTTCATCAAATGTGGGCTGACTTTTTTTTGCAGGGGTGTAAGTTGGACCATTCAATTTCCACCATGTTTGGACTAGATTTCTTAACAAATGAAAACTTTCAGATGAGAGCCAAAGAAGTTTAACATGAAAACAATCTTATACTTACTTTTTATAAATATAACATAATGCAAATTTTTTTCACAGTTTTTTAAAAATTAATTCTGGCAGGATAAAAATATCTTGGTTTGATATTTTTTCTCACTACAAAATTAATGTTACTTATGATGTTACTTCTGAAAAAGCAATAGTAGTGAACATAAGTGCATATATATAGTGACAAAATACTAACATTTATGGTTCAGTTATTTTTTAAAATGGTTTATATTTATATAATGTATTCCTATTACAGTTCTCTATAGTATTTCCTCATACAGACCAAACTACGTTTCAAAGAGAGGTTAAATAATTTGTTCAATACCATGCAACTAGTAAGTTGCAGAAGCAAATATTTAACCTAGAGAATATAGTTATGGGAATCAAATTCTGAATCACTATGACTGTAGCATTCACTATTAGATGCCTACATGAATTCATCCTCTCCTTTTTTCTCTCTAAGAAGATAAAGGCAATAAAAACTGAACAGAAGATTAAAAGGAACCTTAGTCTTTAATTACTTTATTGGTTCCATAACCAACCGAGTTTTTCCTATTTCCAGGTTTCTTGGTACCAGAGAAATACAAATGCCTTTACTTATTTAAGTTTCATTATAGCTATTTCTAAAGAGATATAGCTTATCACCTTATCTTACCATAATTATAAGAGCAACAAAGATGGTCAATCAGCACCTGACAAAATCTAAACATACTGCTTGTAAAGTAAGGGAAAGTTGCATTTTTAAAATTTCAGAGTAATTTGAGGGCACAAAGAATTAGTTTACAATGTTTGCTTTTGTTAAGTATAGTCCCAGAAGGTGTGCCATATACCCCTACATTGTGCCCATTAAGTAGGAGCACACTAGTGCCCCTTGTTTCTCTCCTCCTTCTTCCCTCCCCACCTCCAGTCTTGAATTGAATTGAGTTTTTCTCTTCCATGGGCATGGATAAGATCGTCTACTCTACTGGCTTCATGTTAGCATTGCCTGTAAAGCAGTATCTTTCTGAGAAAGCAGAAAGTTGACCTTACAAAGGGTCTTGGGAAGCTTAGTGTTCCAAGGTTTGATGCCTCTTCAAAGGCAAGAATATTTAGGGATTAGCTGACTCTTTAGCTAGGAAACTGTGATGATTTGAGTGAGGCTATCACTGATTAATTGACTTGGAGGAGTGTATTTAATCAGTGAGGATGCCACTAATTGGTTGACTTCAGAAATGACAGGTTGTCACTCACTGCTTGGCTTTCTGTGCAGTGGTTACAGAAGCCAGTTTTCATTTATTTTAACCATGTTTAACAACTTGGTTCTGGTGGTTACTTGTAGCTATGATAAAGAATGATTGATTCTTTCCTGGAAGGACAGGGACTTCTTACAGTGAATATGATTTGCACAAGATGCTTAGAAGTCACAGTAATTCACAGTTTACTATTGTAAATTTTGAGCATCTATACTTTTGTATTTTTTTATTATTTTCATTAAAATCATAACTTTGTATATTGATGCATTTATGGTGTTCAGGGTACTAATTTGATATACAATGTGAAATGTTTACATTGAACTAAGTAACACATCCATCACAATTATATTCATTTCTTAATAGTTTTAAAATGTACCATTGCATCATGCATATGAGGTGAGGTTCCCCCAAATACCATCTCTCTGCCCATATTCCTACTCCCCTCCCCTCTGTCTCCTTTTCCCTTCTACTTTATGGACTATAGTTATGTTTTGTCATTCATATGAATGTATAGGTGGTTATATATTGATTTCATAGTAGTATTGAGTATATTGGATACTTTTTTCCCATTCTTGAGATACTTTACTAAGAGGAATATGTTCCAGCTCCATCCAGGTAAACATAAAAAATGTGAAGTCTCCATTTTTGTATGCTTGCATGGTATTCCATGGTGTACATACACCACAATTTGTTAATCCATTCATGGATTGATGGGCATTTGGACTCTTTCCATGTCTTGGCTATTATGAATTGGGCTGCAGTAAAAATTCTGGTGCAGATGTCTTTATTAAATAATTTTTGATCATCTAGATATAAACCTAGTAGAGGAATTGAGTGTTCTCCAAACGTGCATATTGTTTATTAGTTTGCATTCCCACCAGCAAGTGTTCCCTTCTCTCTGCATCCATGCCAACATCTGTAGTTTTGGGATTTTGTGACATGGGTTAATCTTCCTGGAGTTAGATGATATCTCATCTAGTGGTATTGATTTGCATTTCTCTGATGATTAAGGATGATGAGCATTTTTTTCATTTGTTTGCAGGCCATGCACGTGTCTTCATCAGAGAAGTTTCTGATAAAGTCTCTTGCCCACATAGAAATGGGGTTATTTATTCTTTTCTTATTGATTCGTTTGATCAGATCTCTGTAGATTCTAGTTATCACATCTTTGTTGGAAGCATAACATGAAAAATCTTCTCCCATTCTGAAGATTGTCTGTTTGCTTTACTTACTGTGCTTTTGGCTGTGCAAAAGCTTTTTAGTTTGATCATATCCCAGTAATGTATTTTTGGTGTTGCTTCAATTGCTTGGAAGGTCTTCCTCATAAAATATTCTCCCAGGCCAATTTCTTCAAGTGTTTTCCCTGCACTCTATTTTAGTATTTTTATACTTTCATGTCTTAAGTTTAAATCTTTTATCCAGTGAGAATCAATTTTTGTTAATGATGAAAGGTGGGGGTCCAGTTTTAGTCTTCTACAGGTTGCTATCCAGTTCACCTAGCATCATTTGTTAATAGGGAGTCTTTCCCCCACAGAATATTTTTGATAGGTTTCTTGAAGATCAAATGATGATAAGCAGCTGGGTTCATCTCTTGGTTCTCTATTCTGTTTCATAAATCTACATACCTGTTTTTGTGCCAGTACCATGTTATTTTGATCAGTATATATTTATAATATAGCCTGAATATATCTGGTAATGTGATACCTCCTGATTGGTTCTTATTTCTGAGTAATGTATTTACTATTCAAGGTTTTTTCTGATTCCATATAAAATGAAGTACTATTTTTTAAAGTTCTTTAAAGTATGACAATGGTGCTTTAATAGGGATTGCATTAAATCTACAGATTGCTTTGGGTAGGATGGACATTTTAACAATGTTGAGTCTTCCTAGCCATGAGCATGGTATGTTTTTCCATTTGTTAACATTGTCAGCTATTTCTTTTCTCAGAGTTTCACAGTTCTTTTTACAGAAATCTTTTACATCTTTTGTAATTTCTTTTACATCTTTTACATATTTCATCTTCTTTGGCATTATTGTAAAAGGAATATAGTCCTTGATTGTTTTTTCAGCTTGGCAATTGTTGGCTTATCTAAAACCTACTGACTTGTAAGTATTGATTTTGTATCCTGAGATGCTGCTGGATTCCTGATCACTTCTAAGAGTTTTGAAGTTGAGTCCTTGGGATTTACCAGGTATAGAATCATGTCATCAGCAAAGAGTGAGAGTTTGATCTCCTCTGACCCTATTTTGATACCTTTGATCACCTTCTTTTGCCTGATTGCAATAGCTAAGACTTCCATTACTACGTTAAATAGCAGTGGAGACAGTGGGCATCCTTGCCTCATTCCTGATCTGAACGAGTGGAAATGTTTTCAGTTTTACACCAATCAATATGATATTGGCTGTGGGTTTGCTATAGATGGCCTCTATCTGTTTCAGAAATGTGCCTTGTATGCCTATTTTCTTAATAATTCTGATCATGAAAGGATGATGAATATTATCAAAGGCTTTTTCTGTATCAATTGAGAGAATTATATGGTCTTTGTTTTTTATTTTATCGATGTGAAGTATTATATTTATAGAATTGCATATGTTGAACCAACCTGTAACCCTGGAATAAAACCAACTTGATCATGGTGTATAATTTTTTGATGTGTTGTTAAATCCTTTTTGCTAAGATCTCATTGAATATTTTTGCATAGATATTCATTAATGATATTGGTCTATAATTTTCCTTCTTTGTTGGATCCTTTCCTGGTAGGGGATCAGGGTGATATTTGCTTCTAAGAATGTGTTGGGAAGTATTCCTTCTTTTTCTATGCTTTGGAACAGTTGTATAATATAGGTACTAGTTCCTCTTGAAAGGTTTGATGGAATTCAGATGTGAAGCCATCTGGTCCTGGACTTTTCTTTGTTGGGAGATTTTGTATTGTTGATGCTATTTCAGTGATTGATGTAGGTCTGTTCAATATTTCAAATTCTTTCTGTTTGCGTCTAGGAAGGTGGCGTGCTTCCAGGTATTGGTCCATTTCCTTCAGATTTTCATATTTCTGGGAATAAAGATATTTGTAGTAAAAATCATGCTTTTTTGAATTTCTGAGGTGTCTGTTGTTATTTCTCCTTTATCATTTCTGATAGACGATATTAGAGATTTTACTTTTCTGTTTCTGGTTAGGTTGGCCAAAGGTTTATCAATTTTTTAATCTTTTAAAAAAACCAACTTTTTGTTTTGTTGATGTTCTGAATAATTCTTTCATTTTCAGTTTCATTTAATGCTGCCCTAATTTTGGTTATTTATTTTCTTGTGCTGGGTTTGGGGTTGGAATGTTCTTCCTTGTCCAGTTGCTTGAGATGATCCATTAAGTTGTTGGACTCCTTTCATTGCGTTTTCTTGATGAAGGCTTCCAATGCTATAAATTTCCTTCTTAGGACTGCCTTTGCAGTATCCCACAGGTTCGAAAATTTGCATCTTCATTATCATTTTGTTCAAAAAATTTTGTGTTTTCCTTCTTAATCTTGTCTTTGATCCAGCTATCACTCAGCCTAAGAGTATTTAGTTTCCATGACTTTGTTTGAGTATGAAGGTTCTTGTTGCTGTTGAGTTCAACTTTTATTCCATGGTGGTCTGAGAAGATACAAGGAATAGTTTCTATTCCTTTACATTTTCTGAAGTTAGACTTGTGTCCTAGGACATGATCTATTTTGCAGGATGACCCATGGGCTGATGAGAAGACTGTATTTTCAGTTTTATTAGAATGAAATATTCTGTAGAGTTCTCTAAAGTTCATTTGTTCTAGGGTCAGGTTTAAGTCTAAAATTTCTTTGTTTAGTTTCTTCTTGGAGGATGTATCCAAAATTGTCAAGGGTTGTTAAAATCTCCAACTGTTATTTGCAGGAAGATATCATGTTGTTCATATCCATTAGGGTCTACTTTATGAATTGAGGAGCATCCTGGTAGGGTGCATAGATGTTATTTATTGAAATATCTTCATGTTGGGTGTTTCCTTTGACAAATATGTACTGACCTTCCTTATCTTTCTTTATCTTTGTTGGTTTAAAGCCAATTGTATCTGTTAATAAAATTGCAACCCCTGCTTTTTTCTGCTTTTCATTTGCCTATATTATACGAGTCCATCTCTTCACCCTGAGTCTATTTTTATCCTTTAAGGTAAGGTGAGAGTCTTGTATACAATATATCCAGGCTGAATTTATGTATCCATTCAGCCAGCCTGTGTCTCTTTAGAGGACAATTTAAACCATTCACATTAATTGAGAGAATTGATAAGCCTGATTGTGTTTTGTGTGTCATGATTATTGGATGCCCAGTGGACATTTTTAATCCTTTCACCACTGTGGAAGTTCGGTTTTGTTCAAAAAATTTCTGGGTGCATTTACTTTGGAGGTAGAGCATTGCACTGGTTGTTGTGGAGATGGGTCTGAGAAAATCCTGGAGAGCAAATTTAGTTATGGCAAAGTTCTTCAACATGTCTATGTCATTAAAGTATTCGATTTCTCCATCACAAATGAAACTCAGTTTAGCTGGATATGGGATCCTGGGCTGGAAGTTGTTTTGTTTTAGGAGACTGAAGGTCAATTACCATATTCTTCTGGCTTGGAATTTTTGGCTGAGAGATCTGCATTTATTCTGATATTTCTCCTTTGTAGGTGATACTTTTCTTACGTCTGGCTGCTTGCAGAATTTTCTCCTTCATCTTAACTTTGGCAAAGTTAATCACATTGTGTCTAGGAGATGGTTTATTTGGATTGATTCTTGCCGGGGTTCTGAAACTGTCTGTTGTCTGAAGTTTTGTATCTCTTGCAATGCTTGGGAAATTCTCCAAAATCTCCTGGAGTAGAGTATCTGTACTTTTAGAATCATCTTCTTTTCCTTCGGGAATTCCTAAAAGACAAATGTTTGATCTTTTGAAGTGATCCCACAACTCTCTCAGGGAATGATCAGTTTTTTCTCTCCATTTGTCTGCCTCTTTGAGTGTTTGGGAACGTTCAAAACTTTGTCCTGTTTCAGAGATCCTTTCTTCTGCCTGGTCAACTCTATTACTGAGGGATTCTATTGTGTTTTGGAGCTCCTCAACTAACTTTTTGTTTCCTTGAGCTCTGCAATCCCTCTTTTCTCATTATGTCCACATCTTTGGTGACTTGGGCTTTGAATTCATTAATTTCTTGAGACAATTTTAGAATTACTCTTTGGAATTCAATTTCTATCTTTTCTTCCATTCTATTTATACTATTTGCAATCCGTATTCTGAATTCAGTTTCTAACATTGCTGCCATTTGTCTATGCATGACATCTTCAGTTGTATCTCCTTTGTCATTGCTTGGCGGGGTTGATCTACTCTGGTTAGTCATGTTGCCCCAATTCTTCTGTTGGGTCCACACTATGTTTATTTTCCACTGTTTGGTTATTAACACTTTTAGGGTGAGATTGAATTGGGGTTCCCAGATAGTAAAGATAGCCCCTTACAAAAGCTCTAGGCTTTGTTATTGTGGCTTATCTCCTACAACCTTACAAAGGCCCCTTTCAGAGTTTTGGCTAGAGACTCTGAGGACCTACTTAGTGAGATAGTGCAGGCTAGCTCTGTTTTAATATCAGCCAACGTCTACCCTATCCTAAGAAACCACAGTATTAGATTTAAACTTCAATTGTGAAGAATTAAAAACAACTGTAGCACCCAGCCCCCACCCGTTACTTCTTTTCTACTACAGAACTTTGAAGGTCAACCTCAGAATGTCCCTGAGTGGACAGCCCTAGACACGAGTTCCAACCAAATTGTCTCTGGCAGTGCAAACCCTGCCCAACAAAGAGGGATTCAAGGACAATTCAAAGCACAATTAGAGCCAGGAATCCCCACTCCCACCTGCCAGACTCAGTCCATATTATTATAGGGAGCCAGGGGCAATGTCCCTACTCATTGGTCTCAGTACACACACAGCTAGCCTCTGCTTGCCAGACCAGTTGGAGTCAGGGGACCATGCCCCCGCCTATCAGTCTCAGTCCACTGCCTGGCAAACCTCTGTTTATAGGCTCTGCTGGAGTCAGGGCACCGGGCCCTCCCTCCAGTCTCAGTCCACACACAGCTAGCCTCGCTTACCAGACCAGTTGGAACTCTGGGGACCACACCCTGCCTGCCAGTCTCAGTACACTGCCTGGCAAGCCTCTGTTCACAGGCTCTGTTAGAGTTAGGGCCCCACAATCCTCCCACAGGTCTCAGTCCTTCACCTGGTAAGCCTTTGCTCACCAGCCCTGCTGGAGGCAGTGGAGCATGCCCTAGCCATCAGGTCTTGGCTCACACCCAGAAAGCCACTGCTGGAGGGTTATGTTGGTCGCACTCTTGCTCTAAGGTCGCAGTCCACGTCTATCAAGCCTCTGCTTACAGGCCTAGCAGAGGCTAGAGACCAGCCCTGTCTGCCAAACTCTCTTCACACAGGGCAACCACTCTCCTGCTGTGGGTGCCATCAGAGCCAGGGGTTCTGCACCCCATCCCTCCAGACATAGCCTGAACTGAGGGTCAACACTACCACTGGCCGGGCATAGTCTTAACGGGGGGACGGCTCTTCCTCCCACCAAGTGTCCCTATCTTCCTACACCCTATTTCTTCCCCATTAGTCACAGATTCTGTCTTGATGGTCGGTGTTCTGCACCATACCCAGGTCTCTCAGAACAAAACCAAACACTCTATACTCTGCCAGGGGCAGAATTTCAGACCTCCATGAAAGGGGAAAAGGGTGGACTGGGAGTTTGGACTCGTGGGGAAAAATGCCTGTTCAATTTTATGCCTGGTGGGGTGGTGTCTAGGTTCATAAGTGGGACCTCCCTGGAGAAAGAGATCTGGAATTTATTGGCTTTCTCCAGCAAGGTAAAATGAGAGGGTTTTTGTTCCCGGCTCATTCCCAGATTGTCTATGGCAGGGCTCCTGCTTGGGGGAGGGGACTCCTGTCCTCCAGTCAATAGGATTTGTACCTATAATTCTTTTTCCTTAATGCTTTTTCTTGGAGTTACAGCTTGCCAAACATCTTTCTTGGCTCAGTTCCCTGTCTTTGGCTTCATAGAGTCTGATTCCATCCAGTTTTTCTTCCTCTGCTCAGGATCCTCTGACAAGGGTTGCTACCAGTCCTCCATCTTCCCAGAATTCCCTCCACTTTTGTATTTTTATGTCATGTTAAAGATTAAGGGGCATCTACACAGTTTGTTTGATTTGTTTTAGAAGATGACACCATTTATGTGTTATCATTGAGGTAAAAATTTTCTTGCTAAGAAGTACCCAGACCTTGGAAGGAAAATGTTCTTAAGAATGTTTTTTAAAACACTTTCTACCCATTTGAAAAAGTGCATTTCTAAAGACTGAGTTAGTTAATTTAAAAAAGAAAAAAACAGATCAGATGTTTCTCAACCTTTATAATCCCCATTAAAATACCATCATCCTACTTCCAAGATTTAGAAAAAATAATTCTTCATTTTGTATGGAACCAGAAAAAACCCATATAGCCAACGCAATTCTTACTAATAAAAACGAAGTCAGAAGTATCACTCTACCAGACTTTATGCCATACTAGAAGGCCATAGTGATCAAAACAGCATGGTATTGGCACAAAAATAGAGACACAGACATTTGGAAGTGAAATAGTTAGATGAAACTAACATCTTACAGCCCCCCGATATTGTTAAGTTACTAACAAATCCAATCAGTGTAACCTAATTGTTTTTACCCTCAGTGAATCCCAAACAATAAAACAAAAACCAAAAGAACATATACTTAGGAAACAAAAACAAAAAACAAAAGAATGTACACAGGAGAAAAGAATACCTATCAACAAATGGTGTTGGGAGAACAGGGTAAGCATGCATATAAAAGACTGAAAATGGACCCGTACCTCTTACCACTTACAAAAATTGATTCAAGATGGATAAAAGATTTAAATCTAAGGCATGAAAAAATAAAAATTCTCAAAGAAAGTGTGTGAAAAACAATTGAAGTTATCAAGATATCAGCCTGGGGAAAGATTTTATGAGGAAGACTTCAGAAGCAATTGTAACAACAAGAAAAATAAAGAAATGAGACTTAATTAAACTGAAAAGTTTCCGTACAGCTATAAAGACAACAACCAAAGCAAACAGACAATCTTCAGAATGGGAAAAGATATTTGCAAATATCTTACAAAAGTTTGATAACTAGGATTACAGAGAACTCAAATTAATCAACAAAAAAAGACCCACCTATCCCATATATCACTGGGCAAGAGATATGACCAGAACCTTCTAAGGAAGACAGATGAATGGCTGCCAAACATCAGAAAAAATGTTCATTTTCCCTAACAATCAGAGAAATGTAAATCAAAATCATTATGAGATATCACCTAACCCCAGTGAGAATGGCCCACATCACAAAATCTCAAAGCTGCCTATGCTGGAGTTGATATGGAGAGAAGGGAGCACTTTTACACTGCTGGTGGAACTGCAATCTTTTTGGAAGAAAGTATGGAGAATCCTCAAGAACTCAAATTAGACCTCCCATTTGATCGTGCAATCCTATTACTGGACATCTACCTAAAAGAAAAGAAAATTATTTTATCATAAGGACATTTGCACTAGACTGTTTATCACAGCTCAATTTACAATTGCCAAAGTGTGGAAGCCACTTAAATACCCACCAGTGAAGGAATGGTTTAATAAGCTGTGGTATATGTTTACCATGGAATACTATTCAGCCATTCAAAGAGATGGAGACTTTACATCTTTTAAGTGGATTAAGTTGGAATGCATTCTTCTTAGTAAAGCATCACAAGGATGGAGAAGCAAGAATTCAATGCATTCAATTTTAATATGAAGACAATAGATGACCTAATTCATGGTTGGGGGTAGGGGAATGAGGGAGCAGGGAGAGGGAAGGACAGAGGAGGTTGGGAGGATCATGGTGTATGACCCACCTCTTGAAGGGTGGGACACAATTATAACAGCGAATTTGCCTAACAAATGCAATCAGTGTAACCTAATTTTTTGTACCCTCAGTGAATCCCAAACAATAAAACAAAAACATTGATTTGATTCAGATTCAGTGGTCTTTTTTTGACAGCATTCATAAACAGGAGGTGTATAAAGACATATAATGTGCCATTTTTAGAATTCTCTCCTGTTTTCATTTAGCTTTCAATTCCATAGAACAAATGAAAATATTTAACAATATTTAAGAATGACTTTAAGATTCTTTATTCAAATAAAATGTGTGGATTTTTATATATCACATATATAATTGAAAATCAAGCAGCCAACAACAAGTTTTCACCATATCAAGATACTAGGCTCTTGTGACTACCTTCCTGCTTGAGTTTTAAAACTTGAAGATTATGTTACTTGTTATTAGGTGTGCCATTGGAATCTTTTCTACTTCCATGAAGATTTATAGAATGGAGATGCATTAAATGGTTAATAAATCATCCCTTAGTGGAGCAACTGTACAATTTATAGCTGCCTAAATTTCAGTTCAGGAAGGTTTATAATAAAAAGATTATAGTTATTTACTCAGGAAATCAAACCAGCCAAATGGTAGAATAGCTCTCTGAAACAGATGCATTACTTCAGTCTCATGTTTATTGCATGCATATCCTCATTTATCATGGTTTCCTGGCCCCTTTGTAGTTCAACTCTGACAACTATAAGTCCACAGAAAAGATGAGACACAGTGGTAAATCCAAATGAAGAACAATTATTTAAATAAGTAGAACACACGCTTGACATTGTGGTCATCAATGATTTGTACAGCATTTAACGGAAAAATAATTCAGTCTTTGTTAGTGCCAAGAGTATAATCATTAGTAGCATTTTCAAAG
The DNA here is from genome assembly GCA_963573935.1 of Arctocebus calabarensis. Taxonomy (NCBI): domain Eukaryota; kingdom Metazoa; phylum Chordata; class Mammalia; order Primates; family Lorisidae; genus Arctocebus; species Arctocebus calabarensis. The sequence goes on from CAUYON010054347.1 coordinate 37,256, forward strand.
CCATAAGACCTTTTAGTTATTTGTCATAAATACATAGAAGAGTAACTAATGTATGGAAAATATCATTTGCATTGAATCTATTATTACAAAGTCCTTTTTAAATGGAATTCTTCAATCTTTAAAGCTATTTCTCATTCATAATCACACAAGCAACTCCAGCTTTTGGTAGAAAGTTCTTCTTCTGCTGGTCAGTCCTATCACACTAATCTTAGGTCCCATTTGGAACCCTGTGCTTAACCAGGACTTTCATCAGAGCTCACACATCCTGTTCTTGATAGTGATTTGATTATTTGCTCTCTTCCCTAGAGGATTTGTGTTAAATATGACACGGTTGTGCACTGTGAACCTTCTCTTGGTTTAAACACACTTCAAAGCATATCCTGTATGTAATACACCGAGGGGAAATGGTGGTCAACCATATGTTCTTGAAGGCCCCAGGTCTGTCAGTCTTTAATTTAATCACAGCCAGTGTCTGCACTTCCCTTATTTGTCCATAGAGTAGTGTTCTGAGCATATCATTGGCTCAGTAAGGCTACAGAATGTACTGTGTGGCTTCTTTCTCAGTTAATTATGTTCAATCTTTAACATAAGTTAAAACTAGAAAAAAAAAGTAGGTTCAAATCCTATTACAAAACATCTTCTACTTAAGAAGACTTTTATAAACTTGAAATGAGACAGTTAAAACTATTGTTTTAACCTATTATAAGTATTCAGCACATATCCTCCTTCTAGGATTTTCCACATTAGTTGACACATTTCTTTGTGTTGTATTTTGAAAATATAGTAGAAGCTTTGCAAAAACACATGTGAAAGGAACTCGGTGAATATACTGTCTATATAAACTTGACAAATTCAATTCATGGGAAAAAAAATGTAATGTCAACAAGGTCTCTGTCAGAAGGTTACAACACTTCCCTGCTATAATTATTATTATTATTTTATCTCTCTTAGCAACAGATTATGATTTGTTTAAGCAAAATAATTCTTTAGGAGGTTGACACTGAGATGACTTAATACACAATATGGCTTGGGCTTGTTAACCTGCAAAGAATTAATCCCAGTAGATTTCATAAATAGCACCTGCGCAAGCCTGCTAGAGATGTCTGTCTACGTGGAATGTGTCAGAGCCAAATTTGGCAGGACTGACAGACTGAATTCTTGACAACTCCTGTTTTTTAAGAACCTTAATTTTTTTAAAACTACTGAATATTTATTTGGAAATTAACCCTGAGTTATGAATGGCTATATAATCGCAACATTATTTTATACATTGTGAGGTATATAATAAGTAGTATGAACGGCTCTAATATAAGTTTCCAAATATATCTTTAAGAGGATTCAGAATCTTTTAGAGTATGGATATTAATAACAAGTGCATCATTGGATGTATATAAGGAAATATTAGCCAACTTCAATATAAGATATTTTATAGTTCAGTAAGTAGCCTTTTTTCATTTGGTAGAATGATTATAAAAATGATCTTGTTCTCCACACCTCTGAGCATCATATTCTTTGCTGCATAACTACAAATACTGAAATACAGAGGTATTTATCCCTAGTGTATAATTCTGGGCTGGCCTTATGACTTGCTATGGCAAATAGAAAGCTCAGCCCTCAACATTTAATGCCTCAAAAAGTTGACCTTGTTTCTACATATTCTCTGCCTTCCCATATCTTTTTCTGTATCTCTCTCTTTCACTCCCCCTGCCTTTTCTCTTGACCCTGAAACCACCTCCCAAGTTTGGGATAGCCTGCTGAAAGATGACAGACCACTTGGAATGAGTCCAAGGCTTCCCTGACAAGGACTTTCCAAACCAATCAACCCTAGATCACATGTCAGCTTTCTGCAGACACTTGAGTGAGCCCAGGCAAGATCAGCTGAGCCAAGCTTAGATTAGCAGAATCACTCAGTTGTCTAATAGACTCATGAGAAATAACAAATTGTTGTTTTAAGCCACAAGGTTTTGAGATAATATCTTCTGTGCAACTAAAAAAGCAAAAGGGCTTACTTGGTAATGATCAGGCCCTTTCTTTCTAACAATAGACTGATTTATAAATTATTGTATTAGTGATCTGGGTTGTCATAATGAAATTTTATAGATAAAAACTGCCTGAGAGATCCCTAAGCTTTTGCCCGTGGAGCACCTTCAGGCCCCATACAAAGAAGCAAGTGATGGCTAAGGAAGAGTTGTAAACAATTTGCCTAAGAGTTGAAGGAGCATAAAAATAGAGAGCCAATGTGTAAAAACTGAGAAAATAATATATTCTTTTTCTTTCTTTTTTTCTTCACAGGTTAAAGAAAACTGTGTTAAAACACTATCTGACCACTAGATTAATGGAACACAAATGTCAGTGCTCACATAAGACAAAGAACACAAATTTTACAAAAACAGTTTAGAAAAGTCATTAAACAAACCCACAACAAGCAGCAACAACAAAACTTGAGGAGTGAGGATAAACTGATTTTCAGAGCTGTCACATGGTAATACTCAAAATATCTCTTGTCAATAAAAATTATAATGTGTTCAGAGATAGAAGAAAGTATGGACTATTCATAGCAAAAGAAATAAATTTAACAAGTCCATGAAGAATCTTAAGTATTGGATTTACCAGGCAAAGATTTCAACTCAACTATATTAAATATGTTCAAAGAGCTAAATAAAACCATGGACAAAGAGTGAAAGGCAACTAGAAAAACAATGTCTGCCCAAATAGAAAATGTCAAATAACAGACATTATTTAAAAAGCACCAATTCAGGAGTCAAAAAGTACAAAAATTGAAATAAAAATGTCACTAAAGGATTTCAATAGCAGATTTGAGTAGAAAGAAAAATCAGTAAACTTGAAGATAGGTTAATTAAGATTATTCAATCTGAGGAGCCAAAAATAAAAAAACAAAGAAGATGAATAGAATCTAAGCAGTTTGTAGAACACCATCAAACTGACCAACATATGTGTAATAGGAGATCCAGTGGGAGAAGAAAGAAAGGATGAAAAAGAATATTTAAAAAACAATGGTTAACCAACCTGACCTCTCTCTCTCTCTTTCGCTCTCTCTCTCTCTCTCACCTATCTATCTATCTATCTATCTATCTATCTATCTATCTATCTAGGCATTGTGGTGGGCAACTGTAGTCCAGCTACTTGGGAGGTTGAGGCATGAGGATCGATCACTTGAGTCCAAGAGTTTGAGGTTGCTGTGAGCTATGACATCATGGCACTTTACCGAGGGTGACAAAGCGAGACTCTGTCTCAAAAAAATCAATAAAAATAATAATAATTTTAAAAATGCTCAAAATGTCCCAAATTGGATGAAATACATGAATCCATGCATACAAAGAGCTGCAAGATCTCCAGGTAAGATAATTTTTTAAATGATCCACATTGAAATGCATTGTAGTCAAATTGGTAAAAGCCAAAGTGGCTGCATCATTTTACTTTTCTAGTAGCAATGTATAGGTATGTCTCCGAGATACTGTGGGTTCAGTTCCAGACCACTGCAAAAAAGCAAATGTTGGCTGGGTTGGGTGGTTCATGCCTATAAATCTAGGTCTTTGGGTCTAGGGTTGCGTTGAAGCCAAGTAATTGAGGCCACCTGACTAATATAGCAAGACCCTATCTCTACTAAAAATAGAAAAATTGGCCCTGCTACTCAGGAGCTGAGGCAGGAGGACTGCTTGAGCCCAGAAGCTTGAAGTTGTAGCAAGCTAACATGATGTCCCAGTGCTCTAACAGTGTAAGACTATACCCCGAAAAGAGAAAAAATAAAAAAGCAAATATTATAACAAAGCCAGCCACATAAAGGTTTTGGTTTCACAATGCATATTCTGTACTATATTATAGTCCATTCAATATTCAATAGTATTATGTCTAAAAATTTTATATACCTTAACTTAAAAATATTTTATTGCTAAAAAATGCAAATAATCAGTTGAGACTTCACTGAGCCATATTTCTTTTGCTGGTGAAGGATCTTACTTCCATGTTGATGGCTGCTCACTGGTCAAAGTGGTATTTGCTCATGGTAAGTATGCTGTAGTAACTTCTTAAGACCACAGTGAACTTTGCCACATTGACTCTCTCACAAAAAGTTTTTCTATAGCATATGACACTTTTGTATAACATTTACCTACAGTAGAATTTCTTTCAGAATCATTGAGTAAATTTTCTTAAATTATAGTTGATAATTTTACTTTATTAACTAAAGCATTATTCTAAATTCTTTGTTGTCTTTTCAGGATTGTTCACAGCATCTTCATTAGAAGTAGATATTATATCAAGAAATACCAAGAAATATTTTCTTTCCTCATCTATAAAAAGTAACTTCTCATCTGTCCAAATTTTATCAGATTGCAGCAATTTAGTTCCATCCTCAGGCCCCCCTCCTAATTCTAGATCTCTTCTTATTTTCACCATATCTGCAATTATTTCCTTCACTTGTACCTTTAAAAGTTATCTGTGAGGGTTGGAATCAACTTTTTTCAAACTCCTGTAAATGTTGATATTTTGACCTTTTCTCCTGAATCACAAACGTTCTTACTGATATCTAGAATGGTGAATACTTTCCAGAAGTTTTTCAATTTACATTGCCCAGATCTACCAGAGGAATCACTATTTCAGCTATAGTTTATAAAATGTATTTCTCAAATAATAAGACTTGAAAGTAAATTACTCCTTGATCAATGGACTGTAGAAAGAATGTTGTGTTAGTAGGCATGAAAACAACATTAAACTCCTTGTAGTTAGCTATCAGAGCTCTTGGGTGACCAGGTGCATTATTAATGAGCAATAATATCTTAAAAGAAATCTTTTTTTCTGAGTAGTAGGTCTCAATAGTAGGCTTAAAATGTTTAGTAAACCATGTTGTATTTATAAATGTGTTGTCCTCCAGGCTTTGCTGATCTGTTGATAAAGCACAGGCAGAACAAATTTAACATAATTCTTAAGGGTTCTAGCATTTTCAAGATGGTATATGAGCATTGGCTTCAACGTAAAGTCACCAAATGCATTAGCCCCTAATAAGAGATTCATCCTGTAGTTTGAAGCAAGGAATTGACTTCTCCTCTCTAGTTATGTAAGTGCTAGATGACATCTTTTCTGATACAGGGTTGTTTCATGAACATTGACAATCCACTGCTATGTGTAGCCACCTTCATCAACTAGCTTCTCCATTAAGACTTGCTACTTCACCTTGCACTTTTATTTATAGAAATGTATTCTTTCCTTAAACCTCATGAACAAATCTCTGCTAGCTTCTAACTCTTCTGTAACTTCCTCAGTTCTCGTAGGCTTCACAGAAGTGAAGGGAGTTAGAGTCTTGCTTTGGGTTAGATTCTGACTTAAGGTAATTTTGTGGCTGGTTTGATCTTCTATCCAGACCACTAAAATGTTTTCCATAATAGCAGTAAGACTGTTTTGCTTCTTATCAATCATGTGTTCACTTGAGTAACATTTTTAACTTTTTTAAAGAACTTTCTGTTTGCATTTACAACTTTGCTGATACTTTGGTGCAAAAGCTCTACCTTTCAGCCTTTCTTAGCTTTCAACATGCCTTTTTCAATAAGCGTAATCATTTCTATATTTTGATTTAAAGCGAGATACTTGAAATTCTTCTTCTCACTTACAAATTAGAGAACATTGTAATGTTATTAATTGGCCTAATTTCAGTATTGTTGTGTCTCAGGAAATAGGGAAGCCCAAAGAGAAGGAGGAAAAATGAGGAAATATCCAGTCATTGAAACCGTCAGAACACATTGATTAAGTTTACAGTCTAATGTGTGGTTGGAAGCAATCCTAAAACAGTTACAAGAACAAATCAAACACCACAGGAGTCATCATAACATATGTAATAACAATAAGTTTAACATATTGTGAGAATTACCAAAGTGTGACACAGAAACACAGAGAGAGCACTTGCTGTGGGAAAAATGACACCAATACAATTGCTCAATGTGGGGTTGCCACAAACCTTAAATTTGTAAAAAATGCAATATCTGTGAAGCTCAACAAAGCAAAGTTTAATATAAAAATGTATTTTGATTCCTCTGTATCATCACCAACACTTCCAACACTTGCCAATATCTATCTTTTTTATTATAGCCATCTTAGAGTATGAGAAGTGGTGTCTCATTTTTGTTTTTATTTGCGTCTCTTCATGACTAATTATGTTAAGTATTTTTTTCTGTGCTTAGTAAGAAAATGCCTTAAACTGGCAATTGGAGCAAAATATTTTGACCTTTGATACAGCTGATGTGAAGATAATTCAAGCAGGTATACTCAATGAGACAGATTCGATTAGTCACTAAGTATGGTCAGGGATAATTCTCACATTTGTCCTCCTGCTAAAACTAGCTTTGAGGAACTCTTTTCTCATGTGAGGATAAGTTTATGAAGGAAAATGTATCTGAGACCTATAAAATAATCCTACCAAATTAAGCAAAAGAAGCATTGCTCAAAGGTTCCAAGGGGAATGTAACTCTGAAAAGGATGTTCTATGGAGAAAGTAAAACATTTCAGATTTCAGAAGCTGTTCTACTTTTTCAGTTTGATACAAGGCCTGGACTCCATGAAATAAGAATAGAAAACTATATTCTGAGAACCAGTTGAAAAGAAAATATGAGTAAAATGAAGATAATTCATCAAGGTAAACACTGTAATTAACAATTAAAAATCTTCATTTGGGGTAATGAAAAATTGGAAATCAGCAAGGTGAAGAACAATGGTAAGAAACAGTCCTTGAATTAGTTGGAAATATACGACTTTTAATGATAAGAAAGTTTATGGACATTGAAGAAAGAGATTGAATTATGGAAAAAATAAACAATGAAGTTCTCTAGACTCAGGTCTCCCACTACTTCTCCAAAGTGACTTCAACCCAGTAATTATGCCTTAAGATTATCTGTGCTACCCATCTCTGAATGACAAGATCCATCTCTATATGGACATCTAGCAGACAAGAAATGTGAATGAATGAACATCATAAGAAAGACTGGGAAGTTTTATTCACCTTCAGGAGGGCTGAATGTAACCTAAATATCAACCTAAATTCATTTTACACTTGTGGGGGAGAAAATCACCAGGTTTACATTAGATTATTTATTTCTGAAAGACTATTTCTTCTATACAGTGAAATTTTCAAGGCATTATAGAGCAAGTGGACAGATATAATTTAGCAATCAGTAAGTCTTTGTGATGATCAAGTAATAAAAGGAATTTTGATTTTCTTCTGTATGGAAGACTGTGATTATTTCTTATTTCAATGCAACTTAATTTTGTCAACCATAAAATCTTCCTTGATAAATTTACTAACACAGAAAACACTGTTAATTCATATTGTCTAATACAGATTTTATAACATACCCTAGATTTCTAGTCAACAACCCTATGAAAATAGCTAAGTGCCCTTAAAAGATATAATTAAATATATTTAAATGTAATCTTTTAAAATTTCTTATCATTTTGTGCATTCCAGCTGGACCCAATTCTGCCAAAAGAGAGGTGTTGAAAACAAAACAATTGCAATAAATTTTATTGAATACACTTAGGAAGATTCCTGGCCTGTATTTTGATTGTAATTCTATTCCACTGCCAAGGCCTATCCCTTTCCAAAGAATTAAGATTAGATTGTTTAAAGAAAATATATCATCATGGAGCTTCCAGGGCACAAGGAAAGCACTCTCTCTTGGCTACTCCTTCTAAGTCATGGCATAAACTCCTTCCTTTCCCTCCCTGCTCCTGCCTCCTACAACAAAGGATATAAAGATTTCAGCACATTATGTACTGATTTTAAGTTAATATGTCTGTTTACATATCTTATCATCATCGTGACAGGTGCCTTGGAAATTAATGGAGTGGTTGCCAACTGTGATGTTTATTCCTGCCCCCAAACTCTCATTAAGCTAACAATGTATCTTATCAACATTTGCCTCTAAGCATATTACATCTCCTGACAATTACCAGTATGTACAGCTAATTGTCATTGCACATTTGACTCAGATTGTTCAAATGAGTTTAAAAAAGCTTTCTAACCTTAGGAATTCTGATTTCCCAAAACTCTGGAAATATAATTTAAATAATTAAAAACTGATGAATATCATTTATTCCATAAAATATGTTGTGGCCACAATTACTTAAATGTGTTCTAGTTGGAAATATTTTCTTACCTTGAACTTTAGGTCAGCATAACTTTAGATGAGGGCTTTAGATTAAGGAAAGACCAGGCCATATGCACACAGAAGAGAATTCTCTACAATTATTTAATAACAGCTATAACGACAACAACAAAAAGCCTGTTTGTTTGCTTGTTAGTGCTAGCCCAAATCTAGGAGATGAGGAACTTTAAGCCAAAATGTAAAGTTAATACATTAAAAAAAGAAAGCAAACAGAATTAAAAAAAAATCTCCCAAACCTCTACAGTTTGAAAAACTATTAACTCAGCCTTCCTTAAGTGCTGTCTTGACCTAAAGTACATCCTGTGACTCATGTTTCAATTACTATTCTAATCCTTCTGGCCCTCACTGCTGGGAGCAAAGGAAGTAGTGCTATAGACACGTAAAGTGATCAAGTGACCCATTAGACAGAATCTGGTAAAAGCTATACCCTGCTTCTCCTTTCTTTGTTCCATTTCATTTTTATGATCCTCTTTTCGAAGGAAGGTACATTTTGTCTCTATTTGTCAAAAATCATCTAAGTAACAATAACATTACCAGTCTTGAAAAACGTCTTCTAGTTATTTTCCTATACTCAACATAAGACTGGTTTATTTTTTTAAAGCAATTGTCTTAGGTCCTTATTCAAAATATTTGACATTGACTTCTCTTTGCAAGCAGGTGAGAATAATAGTTAGGTCCTTTATTCGGAGTTGATGATATGTTAATGGATTCAGAAATAATTTCATAAATCCTTTCTGTTTGCACAGCCTATTTCTTCTCATTGATAATAGGAAGAAATCAGTTTGGTGACTATCATGTGGAATTTGGAGCTGCTCAAAGGTATTAAAACCATGTCAAACTGCCTTTTGTGAAGTAAAATGGAAAAATCTATGAGATGAAAGTTCAAAGAAATTTTTTCCCAAACATTTCCAATTTTAAGTAGCCCTTATTATAGTTGCTTAATTAATAGAGCATAGATATTACAACATAGATTTCCCCCTCATTTTACTTATTTTTATATCCTTTGCCTTATTTAAAAATATTATGATAAAAATGGTGACAGAAAATAAAGAACAATAACAATAAAAAAGTGTTTTCCTTTAATAAAAAATATCCATATAGTTCTTTAAATAGAAATTGTGCATTTGCTCAACTTTTGCAAGTTCAGAAGCTCAATCACGTGCAACTGTTTAGCAAGATACCTTTTGCATGGCTCATTATAAACTGTAATCCTTTAAATTAGGTCCTTTCCATGATGGTAGCTTATACAGAGGTATTTTAAAATGACATTTTTAAAAAAGTGACATTTTCAGAGTAATGTGTTTCATCTTTTTTCTTTTAAAGCAACTCTTGTATTACTAAGAAACATGATCTTGAATATTTTTTCCACACACATCTAGTCAATTCTTTCTGATTTCATCAAGTCACCAAGTAGCTGTCTGGGATAGATTATTTTATCAAGCAGCAATATGTGGGTTACCACTAATAAAATAAAACTTGGAAATAGAAACAATACTTAGCTTGAAGTACAAGGTTATCTCTTTTTTTGGTGGCGGTTTACTATAAATTGAGAGTTTGTAAAAACTGAAGAACCAGTAAAAAAAAAGAAAAACAAAATCCCACAAACAACATATATACAGTTGAACCTCTGTAAATTGACCACCCAAAGGACTATCACAAACTGGTCAACATATGGAGGTAGTCAACATGAGAAACTAGGTCTATGAAAATGAGGTCAACTTAAGGATGTGGTGGATGTAGGGAGGTCATCATCTATGGAGGTTCTACTGTGTATGCGTATATATATGCAGTATATGTGCATACACAGATATAGCAGTTTTTGTGTCATCTCCCCACAATTTTCTTTCACACATACAGAAGCAGATTCTGCAACTGCTGGTCTGTCTTCACCCCAGTAGTATGAGGGAGAAAGAGAAGCAGACTAAGGATTAGTTACTGCTGTGCTCATAATTTTTACAGGCTTATCCTCAACATAGAGATATATTCAATTTCCCTTTTGTCTGAATCAAAATACATTTGATCATAACCTTTGTTGGCTGGTGTAACAATAAAGAGGAACCGATTATCATTCTGTTTTAACTTTTTAACAAGTATAAATGCAATAAAATATAAACCAATTTGAACTTACTGTTTAAAAAAAAGTCCTAACAGCACATATTTATGTGATTTTTTTACAAGTAGGGTTTTCTTGCCAAAGACTGGGTTACACCTAAATATTGCTAAGGCTTTTAATAAATAGTTTTTAAAGGGAAACCACACACAATTTTGCAGGATTTGTGCTGTCCCACAGAAGCTATTCTGTCTTTAGATTCAGAGCCAGGCCACCCCAGAATATCCATTCCAGCATGAGAGAGCTGTCATCAAGAATAATGAGTAAATAAAAGCTGGCTCATTTGCTGTAATAGTAGGAAATTTCCTATCCTCCCGGCCCTGACAAGGGTGAAATCTTGCAATTTATTCAATGTGCACAGACCTGGAAATGCTATCTCCTTTTAGGAATGAGCTGGAGGTAGGCCAGTATATTATGTTTGGGGGACTGAGGGCTGTAATCAAGATTATAGAGAGTATAGAAAGAACAGGAAAGGTGGGTGGATGGGACTGTAAATAGAGTGTTTTTCTACACATGTCAATGTGGAGAGTGATGATTTTAATAACTCCAATTTGTTAGGCAGCAAGGGGGATTTTTGTCATTATGTAGACAATAAGTAAGGCAGCTTATCTCCCCCAAACAATTTGGATGTTTATTACAAAAGACTCATGTAAATCTAGATAGAATATTGGTAGACATTGGATTCTTCAAGTTTCTTGGGACTTAGAGTTAACTATTTAAACAAACCTTGGCAACTTCAAGTTTACCTCTTAGGATTTAATTAGGCCATCAGCCAAGTTGTGCAACTCATCAAAACTGCGTGTACTATTTCCTTCCGCTTTTTATTTTGTTTTTCCTTTTCTTGTTAGGACTTTAAATCACCCCATGTCATAGCTTGTTGAGGGTTTAGACTAGTTGGCAGGTGCTATGTAAGTGGAAAATATTGACGTCTATCTAAAGAAGTTTGTCCAAAAAGATACTATTTATTAATTGTGAGCTTGTATATTTTTTATTGCTTGAGTGGCTGTAGGTCTAAGAATGTTTATTTTAGATTGATTATTTCTTATTAATGATTATGTTTATCTCAGAGGCAGAATTTTTCACTTTAAAGAGCAATGTGCTGATTATTATTAATTACTCACAGAAACTCTGCTCTCTCTCCTTTTGTTCATAATATATTTTCTGAAATTAGCAATGATAATACTAATCACATTTCTTACGTGACTCAATGTTAGTACAGATATTATCTCCTGTTTACAGTTCAGGAAATGGAAGTACAGGGAGATTAACTTGTCCAAATTCACAGAGCTAGTAAGTGGTAAAGTCCTGAATAGAACTCATAAACAGTGTTCAATCATTTAAATAATTTCTTAATGCTGTTAATTAAAGATATTGTATAGTTATTCTGGTTTAGATTTGACTAAAATGTTGGATTATATGTTGTTGCCAGGGAAATACTATTATTTTTGGAACAATAATACCTCATAGCTATAAACAACCTTTTTTCTGCTAGGAATTCCCAAGTATTTTATACATATTAACTAATTTGATCTTTGCAATAGCCCTATGAGGTATAGTCTATTAATATCTCTGTTCTATAATGGAGCAGAGAGAAGTTACGTAACTTGCTTATTGCCTCATAGCTTTTAAATGGCAGAGGCAGAAACTGACCCAGGCCATTTGGCTTGAGTCTGTTGCTTTTAACCACTGTGCTCTGTGTTTCTTATAAGCCATAGGTCCTTAAGCTAGGTCCTTATTTTAAATTAGGGTATTTAATTCTAGCTTTTGTGTTTATTTCCATTAACATGTTTTGTAATGTCAGTGACTTTCTTTCTGTATTTCCAGTGTCTAACAAGTCCTTGTCATCTATTAAGCACTCAATAACTATTTAAGTAAACGGTATATATGTACTATAATATATAATATTGTCATTAAGAAAAATATCACTAAAACTGATCCCACAGTGAATTATCTAAAATTCATATCAAGAAAAGTTACTAAAGGCTATACTGGATGTTTTTTAAAAGGACTATTTCCAGTCAGTAGTTCTCTTGCTTGATATAGCTGGCTATTGTAGTCCTTTGGGTAGGAAATATTTTAAAATTCCACTGTCTTTGTCAATTTTTGCTAAAATCCAGCTGCAGAAAATCAGCAGCTTCTAGCACAGAATACTGAGACCAATGTCAAGGTCAAAAGGAATCCCTTATCCAGTAGATTGTTTTGCTTTTCTAATAAATACCTCTTCACTTCCTTTTGAGAGATAACTTTAAAAGTAGAAATTTGAAAAGTTCACAAGATTCATAACATACATTTTTTCTTAACAAGTCGTTTTGGACTCTAAGCATTGAGAAAGCTTTGGTAAGTCCAGTTTTAAAGACTCAAGATTTTAAGATAGTTTAGATAAGGTCTGCATAAGCAGCCAAATGTTCTGAACCAGGATTCCAGGCCTGTTAGTAATGATAATATTATTTAGCACTTAGATAATTCTTTTCAGGCAGTAACCATTCATCACTGGTATCCTGCTGTAGAATAACATGAGTTTTAAGATTATCAGTTTATAAAGGCAAATATTGAAGTTGAGAGGTGAAGGGTGCATTCAAGGTCACAACCTGGGTTATTGCTTGAGCCAGAATTTTACATGTCATTCTTCTCACTCTATTCCTTTCATACTCCATAAACCATTACCTTATTTTTGTGCCAAGACTTCATTATATGAAGACCTAAAGATGTAAAGCCTTTCAAATTCTGTTTGAAATACTCAGGTTGTTTTTATAAGAGACAGTGTAGAAAGGAATTATAAGATATAGGTTGACTTTCTTACTCAAATGCATATTGTCTATGGCATCTTAGACAAGTTTTCAATTATTCTTAGCCTTAAATTTCTTTTCTTTCTTTCTTTCTTTCTTTCTTTCTTT
>CAUYON010054350.1:0-18707 GCA_963573935.1 Arctocebus calabarensis
ATATAGTGATCAAGAAAATGCCATGAAGGCTATCTGTAACAGTACGATCAAAATATTTCTGAATGTATATGAAGCACATTGTGCCCTATGATTGCACCAATGTACACAATTATGATTCAATAAAATTATATAAAAAAAAAGGATCACTATTAACATAGGTGCGGGCAGCAGGCATAGAAGGGGGGTTCTGGGGATCAGAATGAATGCTCACCTTCTCTTTAGAAAATTGAAATCTGGAGCCTGTTCTACACAAAGGTGTCTGGGAAACCTACCCCAGGACATAAGCCTTCGTTCTTTGACAACTCAAGCTCTATTCCCATTGAAGGCCACCTGCCTTTTCAATGACCCTTCTCTTTGGAGACCCACCGATGTGGCCAGGGAGAGGCAGGGAAGAGGGGAAGAGAGTGAGCACCAGTACGAGGCCCTTCCCATGCCTTTGAAATCTCTCAGGGGGCCCAGCCCTCACACTCCAGCTCCTTTCTCTCCTAATAACACCTGCAGAATTAATCAGCCTCAGAAGTGCTCTCAGCTCCTGCACGCCCTTCTGAAAGCTGCTGTTTCTCACCTGCTTCCACACCCCTAGCAGAATTCAGGAATCATTAGCATTTGATGATTTTGTGTTTCAAGACTTCAATCTCTTGTACTTTGAAATTGAAATTCCTAAGCCTGCAAGGGACCTTACGCTGACAGCTGACGTATTGAACTTTCTCCACCTTCAGCAGATCAGAAAGTCCATCTACCCACATCACTTCTTGTGGTGCACAATTTGACAGAAAGCTCGAGTTCAGGCGATGTTTGTGTAACTGTGAGCTGTGTCCACTTCTTCCCTGTGTCGGGGAATAAGGTGACAGTAACTTGCATGCTAATTAACGAGAATCAGGCTGGTGAAATGCCATGCCTACAGGTTCCAGACTCTGCTGCTGTGAGTCGGCAGGGGTACAGCTGTCCTTCCTGAAGTTCATTTTCAAAATTCCAAATATTCCCCGCTGCCTAGAAAAACTGCATTCCACACTCAGGAATCACTCTGGCCGCCTTCCTCCTTAGTGAATATACATTTATCGCCTCTTCATGGCAATGTCTCACTTTGTGAAGTGGTCATAAGTATTAACTTAGAGACTAATATCAAATAAAATGATGTAAGTGTGTGGCATAGTGCCTGCCATGTAATATCATTGGACTGAACATTACCAGATCCCATTATGAAATGGGGAAAATCAAGATGCTTTTCGGTCTGTCTTCAGCTGAATTATCACCTCTCTCTTCTGCTTCTTCTGTTCTATGAATGTACGTATTAGAATTATGCTTCCATTTGCCCAAAATGCCATTTTGGCCTCTCCTCTCTGGCCAATTTCTACTTTTCCCATGAGACTCCTGCAGTATAAAGATTGAGGATTTTCAGGCAGAAAAAGATCGACCCCTATTCTGGACTACAGTTTTGTATGTTTCTGCTTCTGACCTTAACAAACAATGCTTCCATATTTCTGTTTATGGATCTTCCCCTGATCTACAGGCTCCATGTGGACAGGGAATTCTGGCACTTTGGAGGAGAATCTTTAACCGTTATTTTTTATTTTTTTATTTTTTTTTTGAGACAGAGCCTCAAGCTGTCACCCTGGATAGAGTGCTGTGGCATCACAGCTCACAGCAACCTCCAATTTCTGGGCTCAAGCGAGTCTCCTACCTCCGCCTCCCAAGTAGCTGGGTCTACAGGTGCCCGCCACAACGCCCGGCCATTTTTTGGTTGCAGACGTCATTGTTGTTTGGCGGGCCCGGGCTGGATTCGAACCTGCCAGCTCAGGTGTACGTGCCTGACGCCTTAGCCCGCTGAGCCAAAGGCACTGAGCCTTTAACCGTTATTATATAAATTAATCCCTGTTGTTACCAAGGGGCAACTGGAGTCACCCTGGTTGGAAGCAATGCAATCTTAAATCATTCTCATAATTGAATCATCTTTCCTGGTACTTTTGATATGAGATTCATATTTGAAGTCAAGTTATTTCTCTCTTTTTTTGTTGTTCATGGCTCCATCTTTTGACTGTAAGTCATAGCTCTCTCACAGCATCAACCAATGCTTTCCTCTTGGCCTTCAAAGTAAAATTCATATTGACCTAATAGCTTGTATTTTTATTTACTGTCTTTAAGATTTGGTGGAAATCCATTTGGATGTTTTCTTCTGGTGAGGTAAGCATAACTTAATAATGATAAATAATAAAAATGCTACAGTCGTAGTAAACATGTAATTACATCCTGTAAAGGAAATAAAATAATAGAATTTCAGTGAATACCACAAATTCTGATATATCCTCCAAACAATATGTCAAGTGTAAACAATTCTACCTCGTGTTTGAGCACAAACATGAAAACAGTTAACAAACACCCTTCTTCTTCTGTTTGGTCTCTAGGCTATCCTTTGTCCATCCTGTGTTGGTTCTCTTGTCTACTGGATCCCATATATATCTCTTTATTGGTTTATTACTTCATTTTATTAAGGCTCATCTTCTAGTAGTTTCCTGAATGAGGGTGCATGAACAGGATCCTTTTTTTCTTACTTGCACATCTGAAAAATTTTTATTTTACCTCTTCACTGAATTGATAGTTTAGCTAGGTATAGAAAGTTAAATTGAAAATCATTCTTACCCCTTCATATATAACATGTTGCTCCTTTTCCCTCCTTTGTCACATCCCTAAATCTTTCAGTGACTGTCCTGTGTCTTGGATGTTCTGAAATTCCATAATAATGCACCTTGGTGTGGAATCCTTCTCTCTCCCTCCCTAACTCCCTCCATCTCTCCTTTTCCATCTTCCTTCCTTAGCTGAAGATGAGCATGATTGATGTGAAGCCACACATCTTTCAGTTCTAGAAAGTGTATTTGTTATTTTTGGATAATTCCTTTCCTTTTTTTATTTCTGAAACATCTATTAGTTGAATACAAGCAGTCCCCAAACATCTGACTTATATACATCTCACAGTTACGAACAGAGGCTATTTACAGGAAATACCTGAGTTACAAACATCTGATTGATGTATGGCTTGCACTTACAAATGGAAGATATTAACAGGTAATAGGGAAATGTACCTGTTTCAATTTACATACAAATTTAACTTATAGAACCTGTCCAACTCATAACCTGAGGCTGCCTGCATCAGATTTCCTTCTATTTTTTAAAACATATATTTAACGCAAATTGTGTAATTCTTTGTCTTTTTGTACTATATTACGGAAGTTTACGTGAATTTCTTCTCTAAACATTTGGATTCCTAAAATTATTTTGCTATAATCTTTTTGTTCTTTTTGAGATGTAGGGTCACTTTGTTACCCCCAGTGGAGTGCCATGGCATTGTATCTCACAGCAACCTCAGACTCTTAGGCTCAAGCGATTCTCCTGCCTGAGCCCCCCACATAGCTGGGATTATAGGTGCCCACCTATATTTTTTTTTAGAGGGGGGGGATCTCACTCTAACTCAGGCTGGTCTCCAACTTGTGAGTTCAGGAGATTCTGCTGCTTCAGCCTCCCAGCTGAAGTGTTGGGATTAAAGGTGTGAGCCACTGCACCTGGCCTGTTACAATATTTTCAAAATGTTCAGCTTATTTGTAGTCTTTGATTCTTCTGACCTCCCCTCATTATTTTTTCTTGCATTTGTAAAGCAAGAAAAAAGCATTGCAGATGCAATGGCTTGTCTTTTATCTTTTGAAGATGATTTATTTGTAATTGTCCTCTTCTCCCTGGATTACTTGTTCTTATTTCCCCCCCTCTGGATGCCTTTATAAGGGTCTAGTTCTTTTGACCTGAAAGCTTCCCTTACTGTCTGGTGGTCCTTGAAGGGCAGGCAGTTGATCTGTTGAGGCATACAGTAAAAATCTTTGCATGTCGGATTCAGAGAAGATGCCATTATTAAGTATGTTTGTTCCACTTTAAACATCCAGTGTTGCATTCTTTTCACCAAGGGACCCACAATGTCAGTAATGGAGGTAATAAACTTAGTTCTCTGGGATTCTCCAGAAAGAAAGGTTCCACTTCTCTTTTGTGGAAGCTAAGTGCTTTTGTTACTGTCTAGGGGCAGAGAGACTCAGCTTTCACCTGTGCCTGATGTCTATACATCTGGAGGTCAACTGGTAACATTTCTTCAGCAAATGAAACTCCATATTCTGGTAGAGGTGGAAGGATATATGGGGGCAGAGAGGGAAGAGGGTGTCTAATGGTCTATAAAAGCTTCATCCTTTCAACCTTGATCCTGACTGCTACCAGGAGTAAGGAAGTTGATTATGTAGGTTAGGTAGGAGATTTTTTTCCCAGCGGGAAGATCTCAAGGGTTTTATAGGAGGAATTATTCTCTCTCTAAATTTAAGGTTATAACTTCCTCCACTTTTATTTCCCATCCTCCTTTGTCTTCTGGCTCATATTCTCTGTCTCTTTTGTTGCAATCTTGTCAATTTTTACTGTCTTTTTGTTCTGGCTTCTAAGTGGAAAGGAGAAGTGTGTGTGGTCAATGGTTTTACCCCCATAAATAACTTTTAAAAATTAATCTTTCATCGTAGGAGACCTCCTTTGTGGTGCCCTTGTGAATGGCACGAGTTGATGTTTGAAATGCCAGGCTGAGGGCCAGGTGAGGCCCTCTTTGGCTGTTGGATCATTTTTGTGCTGATGTGGAATCTTCTTCTACAAAATCCTTTCTCCCCAAACAGGATACAAACCCAGAAGACTAAGTGTAGGAGTGAGAGAAAGGTTTAATTATGCTACCTTTATTGTGCTTTTTGTTCCTGAATAGCATGATAAATGTCTGTTGGAGGGATAAAAGGACTATTGAATAAAGGTCCTGCCTGTCTGAAATGGTAGATAAAGCACAGAAAGCAATAAGGACCTTGCTTGATAAAAGTGACATGAAGAGTTGATCTGTTAAAAAATAATAGAGACATAAGTGTCTCCTTGATGCGACAATGATAGACATTTACTGGGTAATCTACTAAGTTCCAAGACTATATTAAGAACTCAAGTTATCAAAGAATAATCAATGAATAACAATTTTACTGATAAATAAGATAAATATGCTGATAATTTCAATATGGCTAGTTATAGTAAGCTAATTGTAATAAGCTAATAATAATCTTATCAATGAATAAGATGAGTAAGCTGATAATTTCAATATAGTTTGGTATGCAATGTAGGACTATATATAGGCAGAAAATTTTCTTTTGTGTACATAAAATGTATTTATATTATTTAAATACACAGAGATTGATATATATAATTAAGCAAAAACCTATAATCCCCTTATTCAAGTAAGGCCCGCTATTACTATTTTTTAAACAAAAGTAAGAAATAACTGGAAAATTTTAAATGAAAAGCAAAGACTCCTTTCAACCTCTTTTCATAGTCTCTTTCAAAGTAATTACCGTCAATAGGTTTTATTCATGGGTGTACGTGTATCTTCCTATATACAAATGGAAACATAGTATAAATAGTGTTTTGAACTTCTTTTCCAGTAAATAAATTTTAGAATTTTCTCATTCTTTTCTAAAACTTATATACATTTTACTTTCATATATATGTAATGCATAGTAATCAATTTTGTCAGATAAGTTTCTTCCAAATTTTTACAATTATAAAATCATTGCAAAGCTTATCCTTTAAACTCATGTTTTGCATCAGGTAGAAACCCAGTATGAGTTAAGAAAATCACTTCAGGTTGCGTGCTGTGGCTCACACCTTTAATCCCAGCACTCTGGGAGGCCCAGGTGGGTGGCTTGTATGAGCTGAGGAGTTCAAGACCAGCCTGAGCAAGAGAGATACCTCGTCTGTAAGAAAAAGAGCATAGCTGAGTTGTTGTAGTGGGCACCTGTAGTCCCAGCTACTTGGGAGGCTGAGGCAAGAAAATCCCTTGAGCTCAGAGTTTGAGGTTGCTATGAGCTATGATGCCATGGCACTCAACCCAGGGTGACACAGTGACATTTTTTTTTAAAGAAAAAACAAAGAAAAAAGAAAATCACTTGAATGATCTCTCAAGTTTGGCTCCTGTTTGGTGTCCCAACAGTATCCTACGTGGTATCTGAGTGTAAGGCAGAAGTGAAAAAGCCTTGGAGAGCTTTGCTCTTGAGAGCTGTGAATACCCAGGATGGAAGTCCATTTATGTTCAAAGAAAAACTTCAACCTCATCTCCCCCAAATTCTCCTTCAGCATGGATACAACCAAGCCTCCTTCTGGCTAATAAAATGATCATCCTTATCCTCTCTCTGCTTCCTTGCTAGGGTTGTTTGCAGGTTCTTAGTCTATTTGGTTGTGGAGGTTGAGTGAGGGGTAATTGCTTTGTCCACACCTGGGTAAGCTGCTGCTCCTTTGTGCTCCCGCCACATTTATCCCTTCCTATCTTACAGGCCAAGGCCACTCTGGGATGTCTTCCATCTGCCACAGAGGGGCTGGAGAGCACAGTGCTTAAATGTTCCTCTGGACTGACTTTGACTGAGCAAAGCTGTAGAGCAGGGATTTCCAAACTGCAGCAAAGGAAGAACCCACGGTCAGAACTGTGGAATCAGGTGAGGGCAAGACCAAACATCAAAGAGGAAAGTAAGGCATGAACATGGGAGCTGAATGGACTGGCCATTAGGTGGAGGAAGCAAACCATAAATGTATCATCTTCTTGTACAGCCCAACATGTATTATTGGCATAATAAAGCTGGGTAAGCTCAGATGATTCCTTCTCATTTGTCTCCGAGTCTTTATCTTTCCAACTGATCTGTGAGATCCTTGAGATTAGGGGCTGGATTTCATTTATCTCTCTCTTAGCACTCAGTGGGAGGGTCTGCTCATGGCTGATTCTCAGGCTGTGTTTGGTAAATGAAAATGGGACATTTTATTAGTGGCCTCCAGACTTGGCTCTGCAACAGAACATGAGATTCATTGTGTTAAAATAAAACCCCACATCTCTGGGCTTGACTCCAGATCTCTTAAATCAGAATCTGTAGGGACAAGCCCTGAGAAGCATCAGCTTTTCAGATGAGATACCTGTTTGTTTCTTATGCATCCAGCCTGCTCTATGGTCCAGGGCATGGAAGCCAGCTCTTTATACATTATCTATCATTAGTATCCCTAGTGTCCTGGGAATGGCAAATGGGACACATACATTCCTTAAGGAGGATCCCTACCTCCATACTGTTCCAGCCAGTTCCCCCTTATCAAGGACTGCAGGGGGATTTTGTAATATGTTGCTGTGTGAAGCCAGAAAAGGTATGTTTTCTTATTTTCTCAGGGATCCAGGTCATGGACAGGCTGCAGTGTGCTTGGGTATTCTTCCCAGAAAGTCACATTCTTTCCGAGATATTTACAATGGCAGAGATAATGGGTTATTGATGAACCAATCAGCTGGGATGGCCCCTGGTGAATTAGCTGTTGGCCACTAGCCTGCTTGGGATAAGAAACTATTGCTGAGCTCAGCAGTGTCTGGGAAAGGTCTAAATCACACCCATCACTTCCTACAAAGCCAGTAATCTCTCTTAAAGGTGCTACCACAGCAATGCCTCTTCTGGGGAAGCAACTTACTTAATTTATAATTAATTGAAGGCTTGGAGCTTTGGAATCAGACAGATGAATGTTTTACTTCTGGCTTCTTCTCTCTTTCCTTGCCGTGTAACAAAAGATAAATTACTTAATGTCCTCAAGTTTCAGCTTCCTTGTCTATGAAATGATAATCCTGATACTAACTCTGCACAATGGTTGTGAATAGTACAAAAAATGATGACTACAGAGTATTTCACCATTTACAGACATGTTCACATTTGTTATTTCATTTAAATCTGGTAATAATATTGTGAGATACATGTATGTAAATGTATGTATATAGGTGTGTGTACATGTGTGTATGTGTATACATATATATATGTAATTTTTTTTAAGAGACAAAGTCTCCCTCTGTCATCTATCATATAGGCTAGAGTGCAATTGGCTGATCATAAATCACTACAAGTGCAAACTCCTGGTCTCAAATGATCCTCCTGCCTCAAGCTATTGAGTATCTAGGACTACAGGTGCATGCTATCATGCTTGGTTAGTTTTTCTTAAATTATTATTATTTTCTAGAGACTGGTGTTTCAATGTGTTGTTCAGGCTGATCTTAAACCCATGGTCTTAAGAGATCCTCCTGCCTTGTCCTTTGAAAATCCTGGGATTATAGGCAGGAGTTCATTTTTTACACATAAATATTACAAGGTTCAAAGCGTTTGAGGATCTTTTTCAAGAATCAGCCTTCCCCTCAACCCCAATACACTCATATTTTATAGGTGAGGAGACAAATATTCACGAGCACAAGTGATTTGCCCAAGGTTACATGTTCAAAAATGCCAGCTTAATAGCATCCTATAGTACTTAACAACAAAATCTAAGTTGCATATTTTGGCTTTCAAGGACTTAATTGAATTGGTTTGTAGCTATCTGTTTCTCTAATCATTAGAGGTTGCCAGAGAGGCCCAGTTCTCCACCCTTCCTGGTCTGCAGGCTCTTTGCCATGTAAATACACAGTTCCCTCCCACTCTGAGTCAGTTCAGGCATGTGGCTTGCTTTGGCTAAGAGAATGAAAGTATGTAGTTCTGAGCCCATGCCTCAGGAGGCATGGCATGCTTTTTGGCATCCCTGTGCCTTTGCCATTAACATGAGACCATGACCTGGGCTAGGCTGCTGGAGGCTGAGAGGTATGAGGCATAGAACTTAGAGCCAATCTCGAGCTGGCCCCAGATGCATAAAAAATAAACATACTGTCATATACTACTAAAGTTTGTTGTGTGTTATGCAGCATTGCTGTGCCAAAGGCAGCTCATTCACTCACTTCTGTGGTGCTGTCTCCCTCATGTAGTTTGTTATATCCACACTGGCTTTCCTTCAGTCCCTAGAACAAGACAAGCTCTTTCTTTCCTTAGTCCATTTGCAAATGTGCTGCTCCACCCAGAACATACCCCTCCCAGCTCTTTCTGCAGAGCTGTGCTTTCCCTTTCTTTCTTTATCATCCTTGAAATCTCAGCTTAAATGCCACCTCCTCAGAGATAACTTTCTTTGACTATTCTGTCTGTGCTAGGACATATTCCCTGTTACTGTGTCCTGTTCTTTTATGTCACAGATTTATTATAATTTATAATCATACAATAATTCTTTAGCTTGATAAACTCCACCATGACAGGGTTGGTGGTTGGATGTTTTAATCACCACTCACTTCTTAGCATACAACACAGTGCTAGGTACTGGACATGTTCTGGGCACATATGGCTATTTGGTGAGTAAATGAACACAGAATGAGCAAATTGGCAGGGCTATGATTTCAACCTTTCACTCTTCCTCTCTTTCTCCTGTGCCACCATTGTGGCTTTGTTGAAAGTTTAGGACTTATATGTCTTTGAAGTACTGTATGTAAAATGCATAAATCCCTGATAATATTTACTCTTTTTAGCTAGCATATTTTTTTTAAACCAGTTTACATTCAAGTGAATAACTTAACACTTTTAGAGATTATCTGACAGTCAGCTGAGAGGAGACATAGGAAAAAACTTAGTGTAGATCAGAATATAGAGAGCTGAAATCTTCAGGAGGGAAAAAGACTGAAATTTGAGGCTATGGCAGGAACATTTTTTGTGTTCAACTATGCCCTCATTCTGCGAGGGCGCCAGGTACTCCTGTAGCTACTTGGGGGGTTTCCAGGTTTATTATAGAGGGGAGACATCTAGATTTTCATACAGAAATTCATTTCATCATGGGCCATTAGTCAGTGCCTTCTAGTGCTTAAAACTAGACACCTTTGGACTCCTGCTGCGTATGGTTCTCAGTGTTGCTCTGGACCAACGTCCAGGAGGACCATAGCCTTGGAGGCTCAGCTATTTCAAGTTTCATTACATTTCACAAGGACAGAGATCAGGAAGGTGGATGTTTCCTACACTCCAGTCAGAATACTAAGTAAACTGTCCATTTATCACTGAGAGCCTTGTAGTGGGGGTGGAGGAATGTGCCAGGGAAGATCAGTTGCAGAGAATACACAAATCAAAGATAAAATTCAGAATTTCAGCAGTAGTGGTGGGGAACATCTAACAAAAACAGGTTATCTGGTGGTCCCAAAATTTATATGGCTTTTTTATAGCACTTACAGTAGAGAAAGAGAATGAAATAATTCACAGGATGGTTGTGAACATTGGTTGTGTGGAATATTACCTCCACACAGAAATTACTAGCAGAGAATGACTTATCGGGCTGTGATAATCCCATAGCAATGATTTCTAAAGTATGACCCCAATGTAGTTTTTTGTAATATATTATTATGAATTCTAGAAAGAAAAAAAATTCTGTCGAACTAAATCATGAATGCATTGCATACTTTATCTTTCTTTTGGAGAATCACATACTTATTTGCATATTAAAGGTTCTGAGCAATCCTGCAATAAGAATACCTTTCTTAAAATTTTTTTCTTCAATATTTTCACTTTTTTTAAAACTGATTTTACTATGAAGCAACCATCTTCCTGCTTTCCTTTCTTTTCTTTCATCCTTTTCTTCCTTCCTTTTTTATCTTGTTCAATGTCAGTTAACATTAATCTGCAAATCACAGACAGTGAGTCATTGACCTTGAGAAATTTTTCCAATGTCTTGCATTTGTGCTCATGGTTACAATAATACAAAAAAGCGTAACAGTTATTCACTGAGACTCTCCCATGTTCCCATTATTGTGCCAAGCACTTTCCTTGTACCTGAACTCATGTTATTTTCAAAAGCACAGTGAAGTTATAAAATTATCATTTTTTTTCAGATGAGGAAAGTAAGGCTCAGAGAGATTGAGTTACTTGTCTGGAGACACACTGATGACAAAATTATATGTCTATGGTCAAACCCAGAGAGGTCAAGCCCACTCTCAAGTCTTCTTTTTCAGTCTTCAAGTTACTACAGTCTGGGAAATAAGAGGTAGTCTCCCATCCCTATCTGACCCATAACTTCTGTCTTTTAAACATTTATTTATACTGTATCTTTATGTCAGCTGAGATATACTTACCAAGGAATCTAAATAACCTCTATAAGTTGACCACACAAGGGACTAGAACAAACTGGTCAACATATGGAGGTGGTCACCATAAGGAACTAGGCCTACTCTGCCGATAGGTACATGTGGTGTATGTCTAGTCCGTGAAGCTTAGGTCAATTTAAGAAGGTGGTCACTGTAGGGAAGTTGTCAGCTATGGAGTTTCTACTGTATTTCTAGGAGATATACATGTTCAACTGTCACCATATATCAAAAGAGATGCCCTGAATCCGTACAAGCTTGGTGGTCTAAGAAGTTTCTGCCTAGTCAATTTCCATTTTATCTGTGATATGTGGATGAACACAGTAATTATATCTTCTGGTTACATGGTATGTATAATGATATCTACTTACCAGTTAGTTTTATTTTTCTAAGGAAAAGTACACAGCCTGCTGAGACTGTTATGAAGAATAAACGGTGCTGTCCTTGTCTGTGTCTGTGTTGTAGATATTGTATACCCCAGTAACCTCCTGATGTCTTCACACAATGTAGGTCTGCTCTGGCTCTGTGCCTGAAGTCCTGTGAAACACAACTCTCCTCTGCTCTGCTAACAAAACGGACTAGCTCCTGGCCCCTTTCACTTCATATGTCCCTTACTTCATGCTCCCTGTTCTGTTTATACACTACAGTGCAGTAGAAAATTCAAGAATTTGGAGCCAGACAGAATTGGGTTCCAGCTCTATTTTTGATGCTCTTGCTCCCTGGGCTAAGAACTTTCATATATTACCTTGTCCTATTTCCCAATAACTTTGTACCTGGATAGTAGGGTCTATTGTGACCTAGGCCCTAATATTTTACAGAAGAAAAGATGGAGTTTTAGTGTGAAGTAGCTCAGTGGCCCGGGTCATCCTATTTGAATGGTTCACTCCAGACAGAGAAATGATGTATTAGTTACCTCTTGCTAACAAATTATCTCAATATGCAGCAGCTGAAATAGTAGCAGTAATTATTGCACAGTTTCAGTGGGTCAGGAATCCTAGCATGGATTAGTTGGTACCTTTGTCTTACATTTCCTTGAAAGACTGTAATCCAGGTATTGGGTGAGGTTGCAGCCTCATCTGAATGTTTGGGAGAATCTACTCCGAATTTCACTAATGAGGTTGTTGGTGATTCAGTTTCTTACAGGCCTTGAGAATAAGTTCTTAGTTCCTCAAGAGCTGTTAGTTGGATGTCTCCCTCAGTTCCTTGCCAGGTGGGCCACTACATAAAGTATCTTAAACAATGTAACTGGCTTTATCAGAGTAAGAGAGAGAGAAGATAAATGGCCTTCTGTATCTATGGGTTCAACATCCACAGATTCCAATAAGCATGAATGGAAAATTTTTATACAATAAAATTAACAATGCAACAATAAAAATAACACAAATAAACATAACACAACACCTATGCATATAGAGTGCTATAAGAAATCTTATGGTATTATAAGAAATGATTTAAACTAATATATGGGAGGTTGTGTGTCTGCTATATGCAAATACTATGTCATTTTATATAAGAGACTTGAGCATCCAAAGATTATGGTATCAATGGAAGTCCTGGAATCAGTTCCCCATAGATGCCAAGGGCCGACTATACCAGGGAGATGGGAGTCCTAGTCTTTTATAACCTAATCACAGAAATGGTATCTCATAATCTCTGCAGTATTCCATCTATTAGAAGCAGGGCACTAGACCCAGTACACACTCCAGGGGAGGAGATTATACAGGAATGTGAATACCAGGAGGTGGGAACTATCGTAAACCATGTCAGAAGCTGCCTGTGGTGACTGGTTAAGAGCCTGGGTCTTGAAATATGTTTTTTTATAGCTCCATCAATGCTCATTGTAACCTCAGGAAAGCTATGTAACTTCTCCAAGCCTCTGTTTTTTTGTTTTTTGTTTTTATCTGTCCAGTAGGTAGAATTGTTGGGATTAAATAAGTAAGGAAACACTAAATACCCAACAGTAGTGTCAGCTTCCTTCTCTAACCCGCTGTTGGCTGAGTGGCTGTGAATCATGCTCCCCTCCCAGGTAGCTCTGTAGAGGTGTTCAATAGAGGAAAGAGTAAGAATGCTGGAAACTGGAGTTTTAGCTCCCTGATGCTATATGATTTTGTGCATTTTCCCCCTGTTCTCTGAAACTCCATTTACTTCTCTGTAAATTAGAAGGTTAAAAGAGCTAGCAAAATGTTCTCATGTTTTCTGTGCCAATTCTGAATAGGTATCTGTAGATCTCTGGAGCTTTGTATTGAGAAAGATTTCAAGGGTGTGGGAAAGTCAGAAGTTGTTCCTACTGGCTTATGAGAGCTGACCACGTACATTACTTACCAACTCTGGATTTGGTGATCACTCATGTCATCCATGATGGAAGTATTTACACTATGAGTGTTTGCAAATGCTGAAAACCAGGGCTCTGGGCTCCCCTTTACTGCTGCCCAAAAAGCAGATCATTAAACATTTTTGGCGCACCACTCATTTCAAAGCTCTATGAAAAAGAGGACAGTCATTTATACAACACCTGTCCTGTTAAAGCCCCAGGAGGAAAACATGGAGGAAGAAGTGGCTAATGTGTATTTTCCATCTCCGGTTGATTTCTGTCATCTGCCCTTCACTGGCACTCTTGGAGTTCCTGTATTTTTAGGAAGAAAAATTGCTCACACAGGGAAAAGATTATTAGCATAGGTGCTGTCTTTGAAATAAAAAGCACTCTCATGCCTTGTTTATCATCTTATGAGCATGTTCTCTTGCTTCTATGTCTTAAAATTGTCCAAGAAGCTAATAGTTAAGTAATGCCCAAGTAGCCTTATTGAAAAGGCTAGGCTACCTTTCTGTTTCTCTGAACAGGTAGACTGCAAGAATTTAAAAGAATATAAATTCTATGACCTTAGGAATATGCATGGCTGAATATACCTGGTTCTTCTCAACGATCTTCTGTGGTAGGCAGGGAACAGACTACCACATCTATTGGTAGTCTGCCCATGTGCCCCCATCTCTCCCACCCTCTGAGAACTGAAGATCAGAGATTTCTGAATTAAAGAGTCTTACCAGGGGCCACACAGTAATAAATGCTCAAACTGAAGAAGTCCCCAGGTTCTTACTATAACTTTACTCTTGAAGCATTTCACCAGGGTGGTAAAACCTGGGGCCTGGCAGGGAGCAAGGGGGAGGGAAGTATTCATCTCTCCTGGCCATCCCTTTATGCAAATCTGATGGTCTTCAAAGCAGAGAAATATGGGCACAATCATCATATGTTAACCAGAAAGGAGCTAATGGCATAATCATGGACCCTCTACAGTTAATTATTGTAATTACTGGAAGCCACTCTCCTGACATATTTCATTTAGCATAAAACAGCACAGGGGGGCCAAGTGGCACCAAGGGTCCTGGGCCCACTGTTGCTGCCCTTACTGGACCAGGCATCTAAAGAGGAGAATGCCAACCCCAATAACTGTTCTTGCAGAAGCCATTAGGCTGGGTGACATGTTCACTTAGGATGACATATATTGATCATGTAAAACACACACACTGTATAATATGATTAAACAAACTCGACCAGTTCCAGAGAGAGCCAGCTGAGCCTTGTGCAAAGCCTGGCACTATAGCAAGAGCTTCCATGGCCTTGCTTGGAACCTCCTGGCTTAGGATAGGAATTATAACATGTTTCTGTCATTGATTATTCATCTTGTCATTCATTCATTCAGTCATTTATTCATTTAACAATTATTTACTGAGTCCTGCTTTGTGAGGGGCACTGTGGTAAGTGGTATAATTGCCCCCGGTGTCAGGAAACTTGTAGTCTGGTGCAGGGGCACAGATATTATCCAAGAGAACAGTGTTCATCAGAAACAGAAATAAATGTTCTGAAGGAGAGGATCATGGTTCAATGATGGTATATGATGAAGGTGAAGGGGTCAGAGAAGAATTGTAGCAGTTAATATTCATTGTACATGTGCTGTATGTGGGTTTCACAGTGTCCTTCCAAAATTCATGTCCACCAGGAATCTCAGAACACGTCTTGTTTGGAAATAACGTAATTACTTAAAGATCTCAAGATGATATTGTACCAGATTGAGTGTGGACCCTATGGCTGATGATTGCGATGGCTGGGGTGCTCATAAGAAGATAGAGATCAGAGAGAAACACAGCAAGACAGAGGGAAGACGGTCATGTGAAGACGCAGAGAGAGATTGGAGAGATGCTTCTACTCGCCAAGAAGTGCCACGAGCCACTAGACCCTGGACAAGGAGAGGAAGTAGTCATTCTTATAGCCCTCGAATGAAGAGAGCACAGCCTGGCTGACACGGTGATTTTAGACAACAAGGCTTTGAAACTATGAGAGAAAAAAGTTTATGTTGTTTTGAATCATCTGGTACGTGCTAACTTGTTATGACAGCCACAGGAGCCTAATGTACCCACGAAATGACTAAGCATTAGAAACTGTGCCAAGACATACACTGATGCAGGGAAACATTGGACATAGCTCCTGCCTTCAAGATGCTGAGTCTAGTTGGGAAAACAGGCAAGTAAATAGATACTTAAAATCCTCTCTACCAAGTGTTCCATTTAGAATAAGCCCAGGGGCTGTGGGAGCCCAAGGTGAGAGCCGAACTCTGGTTCCCCCATCAGCAGTACGTAGAGATGAGGTGACAGTCGCAGCACTCAGTGAAACAATGTAACATTGGAGTTTCTCGCCATCATTCTTTGTTGATGCCCAGCTCCCTTGGTGTTTGGGGTATCCCAATTTTGCTGCTCCTTTTCTTATTAAACTTTTTTATTTTGCAATCTAGAACTTCCACACCCATGGTAAAGAAACCCTTCTAGATCCTTAACCCATACCCTCTAAGTCTTGAGTCATTAGGGAGATGAACTTGATCAGATTTGGTGTTCTCAGGTCTCTGATGCAGGGCATGGGGTAGGTGGTACTGATTCTTTATGGAGATGATACAGGAGGTTGGTCAGACTTGCAGGAAGAGATGGGGAACTCAGACTAGGGTTTGCCAAATTTGAATTATCTGTGGAATATTCAGCTATCAATATCTGATAAGCTGTTGGCAGCATGAGACTGGAGTTGAGGAAGATGTCTCCCCATCTTTCCGTTTTGAGTCCTCTTGTGATTGTCTTAGATGACTTCCTCTGTTTCAAACCCAAATCAGTCATTAAAATTCAACTGGCCAAAGAACAAGTGATCCCATCTCAGGGTGGGAAAAGGACTGGAAGAGAACCTTCTCTAAATATACAGGTATTTCTTATAACTCTCACTCCTAGCCATAGGCTATATGGGCTGCAACATATAGGAGCTATTTCAAAATGTACCCTAAGTTCCATTCGTTTTTCTCACTGTTTCTATTGTATAGCATAACCATCTTGAACTGATCTACTATCATGCCAAAACTATAGCCTCTTTTTTTTAACCAAAGTCAACTGAATGCAGAAATAGGAAATTATTTAACCTTCCAATGGAATTATTGTATCTCTGCTCTTAATACCCACAAACTGATAAAACATGTAGGTCTGAGGGTAGGGTGTAAAATATTGTGGGAATAGGCATAATGAATAGAGATATCATTTCTATATCCATTCCAGATCTTTCCCAGAATTTTGACTCGGGGCATATAATAATATTTTGGTTTTTAGTTGAGAATTTATATAACATTACACAGGATTATACCTCCATTTCCTCAAGTTTTATCTCTCACATGACATAGTAATTGAGTCTTGTGTTATTGCACTATTCTTCAAGACTAGTTGCTTCTTGGTAATAGAACACATGGTAAGGAAAATTTATGGTTATCAGTCAAATATGTCCTGTAGATTATCAAAAAATCAAATAAGGCAACCAATAACCACACACATGGAGGTGCTAAATGAAACCTGCAAATGGGTATCGTTTGAAAGAAAAATAAACAATAGATGTATATAAGAATCTATGGCAGTAATAACAAATCATGACCTCCTACATATTCATGAACTTTCTATATCATCTACCAAGTGGCTTAGAGTCGTTCGTGCAGTGGTGCTATCAGAGGCTAAGAATTATTTTTTACTTATAGAAAATTGGTAGCCAAGTCATTCTCATCATGGGAGATCCATATGGCTGAAACAATAACATCTATCCTTGCAACCATGAGCACATGAATATAGGGCTGATGCAAAGGAAAGAAGTCTGATGAACACACACATAGCTATTATTCTTTTCCATTTGGATATTAAAAATCTTTTCTACAATTAAGTGTTTTTATACACTGAGCATACTTCAAAAGATCCATAAATTTTCACAGACTTCTTGTCATCCACCCTTTAATATTTTTTCTGACAATCCTCATTTATCTTTGATAATTGTCAGTGAATCAAGGCAAGTCATCTCAGGCAAAGTGTAAAATATATGCCACTCAAATTTTTGTCAGAGGGAATGTTTCCTGGTTCATTATCCTTTAAAACCCATCTAAGTAGAGTTTGCTTTCCAGAATTGTGTTTGTAGAGTTTGTGACCTTATGGTATAGAGCTATAAAGCAGAATAAAGTATTTTTATCAATAACTATTTAGTGGTAAGTGGTAAGAAATTCCCTGGGAGACCATTCATGATATTAAGCTGAGAAAGTGGTAGAACTGAAATAAGAATTGGCCTATTAAGAATGTGAGTCATCAGCTCACTCTTGTATGCTTCCAGAACTTTCTGGGACCAAATTCTATCTATTAGATTTCACTAATGTACCTACCAGACCTTATAGAGAGGTCATCAAAAATCCCATACTTCATGAGGGAGTTTCATTACCTACTAGTCTTCATGGCTAGTCTTGTAGTTCATTCATTTTTACAGACTTAATATTTTTAAGAGAAGATTTAGATTCACAACAAAATTGAGAGGAAGGTACATAGATTTCTTGTGATACTTTGCCCTCACACATTTGTAGCTTCTCCCATTATAAACATCCTTGATCAGAGTGGTACATTATTATAATGAACTGACATTGACACGTGATAATCAGGATTAGAGTTCACTGTTGGTGTTGTAGATTCTATGGGTTGGAACAACTGTATACTGGCATGTATCCATCATTGTAGTATCATACACAGAATTTTCACTGCCCTAAAAATTCTGAGTGCTCTACCTCTTTGTCCCTTCACAGTCCTTTGGTTTAAATTTTTAATTATGCACAAGTTCAAATATATACAAACTAAAACAATGAATCCCCAAGTAACTATGTTTCAAGCTATTCAATAATCATCACCATGTAGGTTTTCTAAAAATCCATGCCTACCACCTTCACCACTAACTAGATTGTTACTTATCAATTTATTTCATTTTATTTTAGAATATTACAGGGGAAAAAATGTTTAGTTTAGAATGCACAGCACCCAAGTGATAGGCACACTTATAACTTAGACTCACTACTAACTAAGATTTTTTAAACAAGTTCTACATGTTACCATTAACCATAAATACTTCAACATGTATCTCTATAAAATCAAAACTTTTAAAATATATATAATGATGGTTTCAAAGTTCTCCCACTGTAACACATATGCATTTTTTTTATAATTTTATTGAATCATAATTCTGTACATTGGTGCAATCATAGGGCACGATTCATATACATTCAGAAATGTTTTGATTGTACTGTTACAGATAGCCTTCATGGCATTTTCTTGAACACTATATAAAGACACTGATACTCTACATTTAATAAGTTTC